>VZRW01008801.1:61758-122897 GCA_013398125.1 Aegotheles bennettii
GGCCGGCAAGCCCCAGGGGTGAGGGCGGGCCCCGCCCCGCCGCGGGCTGCTGCACACCCGTGCCCCTCCCGTGAGGAACCGCCGGCCGGGGCGGGCGGCGCTCGGCCCTCGGCCCTCGGGTGAAGGGAACGGGCGTGGGGCTCCTGTGGCACCCCTGTGCGATCTGCCCCTGCTGCCCCTTCCCGTGCCCTGGTGCTGGAGGTGGCTTCCCTCAAGCAGAGCCTGGCGGCGCAGGGCTCCGGCGGGGACCGGAGTGACCGGGGCAGCTCCCTCCCTGTGAGGCCTCCCCCTGGCCTCTGGCTGCCCCGCGGCCGTGCCCGTGACCCTGGGGCGGGAAGAGCGGTCACTGAGGCAATGGGCAGAAGCTGAGGCACAGGAAGCTCCACCTGAACACGAGAAAGAACTTCTTTACTGTGCGAGTTCCTGCACACTGGCACAGGTTGCCCAGAGGGGCTGTGGAGTCTCCCTCACTGCAGATACTCAAGAACAGCCTGGATGCAGCCCTGTGCTGTGTGCTCTAGGATGACCCTGCGTGGGCAGGGGGGTTGGACCACATGAGCCAACCATACCAGTTGTGTGATTCTGTCAGGGCTGCAGAGGGTGCTGGGAGCAGGAGGGGTGCTGGTGATTGCTGCAGCAGAGTGCAGTGACCCCCAGGCCTTTCTCACGTTCCTGTAAAGGCCCTGTAACTCTCACGCTGTGTGCATCCCTCCGTTCAGATGCACCAGGAGAGCAAGCGTGTATAAATCGTGTATGCTTTCCCCACAGCCATTTCTGCTGCCCTCTAACACAGCGACACCACCCCTGAAACGCAGTGAGCTATTTCCTCCCCTCAGATAAACTAGATCCGAATGTCTCCTGGGGCAAAGGGACAATCCTCCAGGTAAAGCACAGGGTCGGCAATACAAATGTCAGCTCCAACTTTGGCAGGCTCTCTGCACATCCTTGAGCAACTCGGGTCCTGCCTGCTGCTGAACTCTCTGGAGTGGTTAAACTTTCTCCCCTTAATTCTTCCACCTTTTCCATAAGAGATGGCGAAACGCCTGTCAGCTTCACAGAGCCCTTGGGGAGTTTGAGTAATTATTTTGTGCGGTGCTATTGAAATGAAAGGATGGCGCTAATGAGCAGCAGGCTGCATCCAGCCTGCAGGGCGGGTTCTGCACACTAGATGTTGCTGTTGCTACAGATTGAGAAGGGAATTGGAGGGATCGCTTCAGCTACGCCAAAACCAGAGAATTAGCATAACGCTCTTTAGGAAATACAGTCTCAATAAAAGAGCTGGTCTGCCGTCCCGTCAGAAATAAGGCAGTGTCACCATCAGGCTTTACTCTGGATATTGGAATTCAGTTCTTTCTTCCATCCCTGGCTATATTTGCTGTGGTGGCATTCAAGGGTACAAGTCCGGTCCATGACAGGTTTAAGCCTGACACAACATTGTGCTTCTTGATAGTTTTAATAACTACAGTAATAAGAAAAACATATCTAAAACGTAGAAAAACATTTATTTTTCTTTAGCAAAAATCTTATTTTGTCTTTTTTTTTTTTTTTTTTCTAATAATGTTCACGTACTGAGGTTTTGGAATGGTGCAGAGAATGGGTTTATCTCAAGTGGGGTTTCATATCCTGGATTTTATTAGTGTAATTCTGAGACATTCTTTGATCTTGTAGCATTTTAATACACAGAACATCTGGCTTGTTGAAGTCAGTCAAATCATGGAGAGCTGAGAGTAATGAACTAGGGATCTGGTCAAATCCTGGTAGTGCTTTGAAGAATTAAAATCAGAGCACCTCTCAGATTAATTTTAGACAAGTAAAATCCCACAGGTGTTAAACAGTTTATACCTTTATGTCTTGTATTGGAAGAAATATTTAAATCCTGATAAAGTCTGTTCTTGTATTTAGATATCTGTTATAATAATGCATTCCTCCATATCATTCTATGGGAGTTGTTAGGAGTTTGTTTTTTTCTCCTACAAAGCGATTAAACTCCCCATACTGCCAGTCCCTCATCATTTGACATTTACCTCTGTCCCTCATTTCTATTTGGTCACTTAGTGAGCACTTGAACATTTACAAGCTCCTCCATGAGAAACACCTGGAAGAACATTCACTCCTGGGTCTGCTGCTGAAGTGTTTGTGGGATTGTAACATTAAAGTACTCATTCTTAGTAAATGTGATATTGCAAGCATCACATTTTTCTCCTCTTGAGATGCACTAGAACTGAAATGCAAAATATGTTTCATTTTCCTTTTATTTGAGAATTCTTGAAAACAATTGGTCTGAGATTGGATACATTTAGACACACCTTTGTGTTTATATTAAAGACACATGGGTTTCCCACAGGCATGACAGCCACAAAGTTCACTGTAATCAGCACTTTTATGTCTCTAGAAAGAATGTGATGATACTTCAACCGTGGTAGTGGTGGGGATGTTTCCATCAGGGCTCAGCTGCCTGAGGTGTCATAAAACTTGTAGCAAGATTTAGACCATTCCACAAAAGAACCTGCAGCATGCAAAGGTAAAAAGGAGGTGGGGTTTGTAACAACACATCTGGTGTCCTCGTGGTGATGAGAGCGTATCAGGTCAGTGCCACAAAACATGCCAAACTGAAGCTTCATCAGACTACGGCTGGCCCCTTTAAAAAAACCAACCAAAGGAAAAAACCCCACCACCCATAGGAAACCCTAGAAATTATACTAGTGACCCCAAATTTGTAAGCAAGGTCAAAGACACTGAATACTTTTTCCCCTCACCTTGCAACTCACCTGAAACATGAGCTTCCAACCTGTTTTGAATGCTGTTCTGCACCTGCTAGTCCATAATTGCAGCGGGCTGTTTCCCTTTGGCTGAGCCTGTGAGTCCCAGACTTGGCATGGGAGAGTCCCACAGGAGCCAGGGTGTAGCTATAAACAAGTTCCTGACCTCTGTAAAAAGTTTATGTTATTTACAAGAAGTGGAGGAGTTTTCCTCTCGTGGTGCTCACCTTAAGCACAGAAAAGCTATGACCCAGCTCACCTCCCTGTTGCTGTTGTGTTTTTGTTTCTGCAGCTGCTGAAGTAAGGTCTTTGTTTGTTGGTTTGGTCTTTTTTTGTGGTTTGTTTGGTTGTCTTTTTTCCTCTCTCCCAGGGGTTGGCCTTTATCTTCCACAGGAACAGTTGGTGCTCTCACTGAATCTAATTCACCTGGTTGTTTTCCATGCCCCGTGCTCTATAAGCAGTTCCGCCCGGGTGGGTAAGTTCAAGTCCACTGTCATGCTGACTCCCCAGGGACTAAGCCTTTACAGGCAGAGTGACCCACCCACGGAAACGTTGCTGCCTAGAGAAGACCTGACTAATTTTTCCACTAAGAAAAGAGTTTTCCACTCAGTGGCAGGGGACAGAAAACATTCCTTTTTTCTCCAAACCAGAATGGGTGATTGTAAATCCATAACAATGGTTAGGGACATTCAGAATAGGAGCAGGAGCAGTATTGAGTTAGGCAACTGAACTCATCGGCCGTAGCATCAGAACACTCCACTGAAAGCTTGTGATAGAGACATTTGCCAAACCAAGCACCTATGCCTATGCTTTCCTGCCCTCCAAGAGAGGTTTCAATCTAGCATTGTTACATGATAAAATGATTAATCATTAAAATTTCATTGTGCATAGGATACTTCTAGGGTGCTCATGGAGTTCTGGTTTATTTTCCATGCTACTGTAGTAGACTGTTGTAAAAGGGGAAAAAAATCACAACGAGGTGCTTGCAGCTTCCTTGGCAAAATATCGAGACTTTTTAAGCGTAGGCTTAAAAAATCTGCACTCTTTTAAGATACCCTAGAAAGCCTGAAAAATTAATTTAAGGATGAGCTATGATATGATTTTTATAGGTTGGTGAAATAAGCACTAATCTGCAAGACTTTATTATACTAGAAAAGGTTATGTGGGCTCACTGCTTTAAAGGTTGTCCATGAAATATGGTAAAAAGAACTGGTTTGGGAAAATATGTAAATAATAGATATGCTTTGGTGTAGGTAGTACTAATAGCTGAGCTTTACCATTTCACACGTTGGCAGAGGAGCAGTTCAAACATGGCACCAAGACTCAGGAGATTTGGGATCTATTTTCAGCTCTGCGTTACGCCTGTTGGTTGGCTTCTAATTATTCTGCGCCTCAGTTCCCCCATCTGTAAAAAAGCAAGAATGAGACAAACATCCTTTATAAACAGATCTAAATTCTGTTGATGATACACACTTTATTAATAGCAATGATACCTTCTCACACATGCTGCCATTAAAAAAAATATTATGGATTCACAAATGTCAGTCAAATTATGGTAATGTGCAAGTGGCTATGGAGAAAATAAAGGAGATGAGGACCATCATGCCTCCTCCATCACTGCCATGGAAAATGAGACGGTAATCTAGACTCACCTCTGGAGTCAGAATGGCAGCACACATGGTGGATTAGAGGTGCTGGTCCATATTCTTGTCATAGAAACACCCACTAAACTGACAGAATCAGCAGAGATCATTGACTGAACAGGTCTAGAACATGAATCACCCTCTCAGCCGGGACTGAAAGTGCACCTTCAAGTGGAAGGCCTTTCTTGCTTAGGTTTAAACTTGGGCCGAATACTGTCCTGAGTCATAGCAGGGTAGATCTCTGAAATACTCATGTCAGAGGTATCTTTGCAGAGCTGGGACCCCAGCCTGCCATCCACTGGCTGCATGTAGAGCTTTGCATCTGCCTTGAACTGAAATTAGCTGTCCTGAGCGTAGATGCAAGGATCTTACGCAGTGAGCATATTGCAGCATTTTGTATTAGACAGATGCCTCAGCAGGTTGTGGTTACATATTAGTGCTGAGGCTTACTCATTACCACAAGAGGGAAGCCAATACTAATAATACAACTTTATTTGTGTATTGACTATGGTTATTGTGGCAAGGTTTTTATCCATTTCAAGGCTGTTGTGTGACTCTTTCTCTTTCCTTTTAGCAAACTTGCATTTGATCATATGTCAGAAACCAAAGAACATTATTCCACATTCCATTTGCTCAATGTCCTGTGAAATTAATTTCATGGATTTGCCTGTCTCGTTTGAATGGCAAATACATAAACCTGGAACAGAAAGTTGGGACAAAAATAAACTGGCTGCTTTCTTAGCAAATCTAAACAGTCCACATGCGAGTAAGGGGAAGTTTGGTGAAGATGGTGTTTTCCCTCATTTGGATGAGCATGAGAAATTAAAGACTATTCTAGAAGTCATAGACATAGCTATTTCTAGTAGCTCTTACCCTGTAGTAATAACAAATTAATTCAGCAAGTCTTCTGACTCTTGTTAGCCTGTTTTGCAATGTAAGTGAGCCCCTTCTTTATGGATTCATTTATTATGGCAAACCTGATCTCATTCACTCTGCTGTGAACCAGAGCAACTCCGCTGATTTCAGGAACTTCATTGAATCACTTCTCTTGCACTACAGTATCTCTGAAAGTCACCCTTGTTCAGATCACATGTTGAAGGCTTAATTCTGATAGTCAAGATTTGGTGGTACATTTCATTTTGCAGCCAGCCATTGTAATGCGTGTGGGGCCTTTTGAAAAATGCCTTTGTAAAGTGGCGAAGGCAGTGCTTTTGCAGATGGGGACCTTTAAAATTGGGTGTAACACAGAAACTGAATGGGGTTGATGTTTTCCTGGTCTGTTTTCTAGTTTGCTGCAAGATATAAATGTGTGAGAGTCCCTGTTCAGAACATTTCTGAAGAGCATCATTGATGTGTGGCACTGGTGTTTGGAAGCCGTGATTTTTGAGGAACAGCAGAAATGCAAAACCAGAAGCAATGCAGAAAAACATGTATGTTGAGGCTTCCTATGAAAACCCCTTGGGTTTTCCATGCAAGTGCAGGAGAGGGAATCAGGGCAAGGTTGTGAAAGTCACAGACATAGATTGCAGTCCCCAAAGGACATTTGCATAACTAGCTGCTTTGTTCAAATTTTTTAAAAATACTTTGGGAGCATTTTTGGTATTTTGTTCTCCACACCACTACTCCCCTTGTACAGCAGTCATGCCTTAAAATGCTTTCCTAAAGGTGCTGTTGGTTTCAGAGACATTGTCAAGCTTAAAAGGGGAAACATAGCCAGAAACATAGCCCCAAGTGGGCAGACACCTCTTACAGACCCTCATGGTACATTGTTGTTCAGGTATTCCCACACTACTTTTCTTTCCTCTTTCCCTCCAGTGCTGTTTTAGGCCCCAGTCCCACGTGTATATATGCATGCGTTCAACTCTAAGTACATGAGCAGTCACACTGCCTCCACTGAGAATATTCACATGACTGAAATCATGCACTTGCATAGGGATTTCCTGAATGAAGGACATAAAAGGAAATGGCCAGGTTAAAAATAATGGGTTGGTTTTGTCCCTGATGTAATGCCTTTGACACTAGTGGAATTATACAGGGCTGAAATGGATCCAGTACGTCCAAACAAAGGACTGTCTCCAGCTCCTTCACCTGCCAGTTTCCATATCTACGTTTATGGTGTGATCAAAGTCAATCCTCCTTTCCCCCTGCTTGGGTGGCTGGGGCTGGGGGTAATTCAGATTGCTTCGCACCACCAGGAGCTGCTCTCCTTCAGGATGGTATCTCCCCAGGTCCCAGGTGTGTTTGCCCTGCAAAGTTGTTGTGTCCATGGTGCTTCACCAGAGCCTGTATTCACCATGTCCCCATTGACTGGTCACAGCCACAGGGGGTGGCCGGGGTGGCTAACAACAAAGTAGGTCTTGCCTGTCTTGCCACTTACCTGCTCCTGTCTAATGCTGAGCCATTCTGTGGCCTTAGCAGGAGCTGCTGGTCTTGGGGTGAGAGCCCCTCTTGTCTCTGTTGGTGTCTGGATTGCTTCTCTTTGTCTCCTGCACCAGCGCTGCTTTGTTCTGGGTGGGTATTAAATGCTCCAGATGAATGCTCACTCTTGAAAACAGCTGGTATGTAAACATTTAAAAAATAAAAATAAAAAGGGTTGTTAGGCTTAGAAGAAACCCCTCTTAAAAAATGTTTCTCCCTCCTTTCTGTGGCTGTCCCAACCTGTGCCCATGCGGTGTTTGGAAGTCCCCAGCCTGTGCCACTCCGAAGCTCTGACCTGGGACCTGTGTGAAGCTGAACTCACCCCCTCAGCTAGACTTCTGGGCAGCCCATCTCTGGTTTCCTCCAGATCACCAAAAGCATGTGCCATACCTGCCACTCACCCAAATACCCACTAACACGGGGTAGACCTTGGAATGTCAAAAGTGAGGAAAATTACCCCCCCCCAAAACACAATGCTGAATAAGCAACCTCTAGCATCCAGGGCTCATGACTGCCTTTGACAAGATCTATCTTTAGTTATAATAGTGAGTCACATCATTGTGATCTGACTTTACGGTTAGTTTGAGGTATGAGCCAGGCCATGGGATTGACAGCGAGAGCATCATGGGATGTAGCTGTAAAATTCCACTACTCGCTACTCTCTAAATCAGGTTTGCAGAGCATTAAGAAACAGGAAGCGTGGGGGGTGGGGTGGGGGGAGGTATTTTTTTCAGTGGAAAATTATTGCGGCACAGGGTGCATCGTGATGTAGTTGAGTGCAGGGAGAATAGCAGGGGAGATGTATCAGCAATCGGAGACGGCCGTAACAGTCTCGAGCAAAGCACACCTCTCTCCGCATCGGTCTGTGTGCAAAGTGTCACGTCTAACCAACCCCACCAGCCACTACAATCTCATGTAGGATTTTCTTGGATGGTGCTGCGTTGCTTAGCAACATTGCTAGGCAGCATGCTATACATCATGCACGGAGCTGGCTACTACGGTGTAACAGGGCTGCTCCCAGTTATTTTCCTCTGCTATAAAATATTAATTTTCTGCTCGCCAGCAGACACAGCACCGGGAGGTTGAGGGACGCTCCCTCCCAGGTGGACATGTGCAGCTCCTGTTGACTGTAATGGGAATCACAAGCAGCCCCAGGCTGAGCTGAGCTCCTGGTATGTAAAATGTGGGCGTGATTCCTGAGATATAAACACTTGCCATGCCTGAGATGGAATACGGGTTGACTTTAACATAAATAAATAAATAAATTATGAGGCAGTGAAGGTAATGTGACAGACAGAATAATACATGTAACATATACCCCCCTACACTTTTTTTCTTTGACTGGCATAAGCAAATCCTGTTGTGAGGACCGTGTGTTTGTGTACACAAAGAGAGGGACATTTACTTTACATCCAGGGATATTTTTGAGGCTCCTCCACACCATGGCACTGTTGGATGAGAGCTTGTGTCACAAACACCAGTGATGGTTTTTTAGACTGCTGAGTGTGCTTTCAGTAGAATCTGCCTGCCAAGGCCCCTTCCCGAAATGATTGCCTAACCAGCTGTTGCATGCACACACACACACACACACAGGAAAACAATACTGTTCTACGAGAAGCTGAGGTGTTATTACAGAAGGCAAGCAACAAAGACCCTGGTACCCAGAGCTACAGAGACGATGGCATCTGCAGCTTGTGTTAAGTGTGTGGACCCAAAACTAGGAGCTGTCTTGTCCAAGGGTGAAAGAGGCCTCTGCGAAGGGTCTACATGGAACAGGGTTTGAATATATCTGCACCTGAAATGTTCATTTTTTTGGACATATTGTTACCGATACTGTTAGCAGGTGGCAAGAAGGTAGGGATGCAAAAGAGCTGATAAAAGGCAGCAGATAGTTTCTGGCATCTGAGCACTGTGTTTTTCTTCCGCACATCAGCGAACAGACTCGTTGCATGAGCCAAGCGAAGAGGGAAGCAAGAGGGGAAAACCACACTGTCAAAATATACAACGGTTTGTGAGATGAACAGCTGCATTACCCTTTGCTTACATTTGCAGATATGGCAGCACATCAGCAAAAATGTGTTTTGTCCGACAACTATTTTTGAAGAGAGCAGGAATTTAGTTTTAGCCTAACCCATCCCATTGTAGGCACACCTTACTGCATCTTGGGGTGTATGGTGGAACCAGGTAAATCAGACTTTTCTGGAATAGAGAGGTATGTCTTTGCACTACAGATCCTGGAGGAGTATAGTGACTGCAGATTGATACAGAAACTGTTCTGGTGGCATTCAATGGCATTTGTCCAACAGCAGAACAAAGGCAGCGACAGAACTTCCATTTCATGTTTTTCACCAAATTGCAGCAGACTGAAGTGAATTCAGTGCCCAAGGCTCAGCTCCTCTGTCAGGCTCCTCAGTCTTTGTACATAAGGCCAGTTTAATCCTAGGAGAAGACATTCAGAATTTGCACTGAGTTGTGTATGAACCTAACGCTTTGGAGTGAAAACTACTGCTACATACAGACTTGTGCTTCAGGCACAAGTGCCGTCTACAAGCCTGTCCTGGTTTCGCAGCCATTTTTGTTGGGTAAGATAAAAAAGTATATTTATAATCTGTCTTTTTTTTAACTCGAAGGACTTTAATTGGAAAGATTGCCCAATTTTATTTCTCGATCTTTAGCAAGATATTTCTTCCATAAAGCGGTTCAACAAATACCGACAGCGGTCACAGTAAAATTTAGGCTGTACGAAAAACTTGCAGAATCTCACCATACCCTTGCAAATCTTTGTGTCACTTCACAAAGCCCCTCAGCACTGATCACTTGACAATGGACAGGGCTGTTGTACTTTTGGTAAAGGAAGACCAAGCGAAAAAAATACAAGGGCTGTAACTATGCACATTCATTGATGCCTCCAGGAATGGCCCAAGGCTTCCCCTTGTTATTCAAGCAGAGGTGTGAACTGCTCCAGAAGGACGCCTGTGAGTGGTAGAGGAATGCCAGAGCCAGCACAAGTCTAGGATAGCCAGGGTGTCATGCCTGGTTCCTGCCAACAGCAGGAGTTCAGTAGCAGAAAGGTACTTTGCTCCAAGTGTAAATGTCATTTAAACCTGCTGCAATACTTCTGTGGAGGCTTAATACAAATGACAATCTATCTCAGCCCCTCCTGAGGGCTGAGAGTCATCACGGTAAGATTTAAAAGATAAATTACACCTTACCACAGAACAGTGCCAGATACAGCACATGAAAGTGTCTAAGTCTGTACGGAACAGTGTTATGTTGGACAGGAGTAAAATAAGAAATAAGCTAATCTCTAATGAAATTGGAAAAGAAAATAGCTGAAGGACTTGTTCTCTCTGGGAGTTTCGTGGTAAATACCACTCAGTTTTTGGTATCATTAATATATTATTATTATGACTACTATTAAGCAGTAGCCTCACCTACTTTCGTCTGTGTTTTATGGACACACCTCAGCATTTTACAAGCTGGAGGTTGTGCTAAGAGCTGAAAATATTGTGACATCATTTCATTACCACCTAGCTTGAAGAGAGGATCTATTATTCTGGTTTTGTAGTCATCTGCTGTGAGAAAGTAAGGGAGGAGGCCGCTACAAACTCTGCTATACTTACTGGGAAACTACAATTATTTTTTTAAAGAAGATGCAACATTTTTCTTCTGCTTCCTTAAACATATCATCACAGCTTTGTTTTTTCCCCTTCTATTTATTTGCAAGAAATAAGGTTTGTTTGTTTCATGCTACAAGAGATGTCAGTCTCCTTTCTCTCCAAATGACTCAGGGTCAATGTAATCTGAAGAATAACTCTAACAGAACAAACTTTTCACAGACAAACGCACAACAACTGAATTCAGCGCTGGTCTCCTTCAAAACCTATTTGCACATTTCCCTTTTCTTTATATCTATCTGGTATGCCTGGCTGAGGGACAACATGTTATGTTCAGAAGCAGAAGAGCTAGTCTATAAAGATGTGGACAAGTATGCGGTATGTCAGAGAGGTTATATGTCACCTACTTTGCATGAAAGAACTCTTGAAATGAATATAATTGGGGAAAAAAGTGAAAACCAGCACTTATTTAAGTGCAACCAGAAAGGATGTGTATGTGTTTGTGGGGGTATGGGTCTCCCTGACTCTGTCTGATACTTTAAAAAACAATATTAAAGTTATGAGCCAAACCCCCGAGAATGGATAAATGAAAGAAGGAGACTAGCCTGATCATTTGTCCCTCTGCACGTGTGTTTTAGGAGAAGCTTTTAATTAAACAGTCACCAGCTATTTGTTCATAGAATACCCACCTCACTGACTCAAAGCAGGTGGTGATCATGGAAGGGTGTTTTCAGATCCCTGTCTGCCAGGGTGAAAGTGTGACAGCAAAGCCTTCAAGAAACCTCCCAGTGAAGGACTGGAAGCATGCAAACTGAGCACGATGCAGAAGCCACAAGCCAACTAGTGAAGATGAAATGGAAAAAAACAACTTGCTCTTTAGCTCAGAGCTGTTGGTCCTGAGCACTGAATGTGGTAGCTGTTCTTAGATAAAAGAATATCGGATCTTGTGATAAAAGGATACAATAAATCAAATGTACTAAAAGGCTAGTGAAACCTATTTGAACCATTACGATCATCTCACAAGATCTCCTGCAAAATTCAGGCCATTGATCCTCAAACTACAATTCCTCCCTTCTCCCTCTGACAACGTTTGAGCTATAGTGTATGTGACTTTGCTGTGATCATACTCTTTTGATGCTTATTTTAAATGTGTTACTTGCATTTTGCTTTGCACTTTTGGTTTGATGTTGCAGAGTAGCCAGCCCAGGTTTGCTTACAAAGATATGCACAAAGGCTTTGTATGCAAATTTAGATTTTAAATATTGCTAGAGAAAGTCTCAGGTTTATCATGTTTTGAGTTTTTTATGTTTTCTTTTATTTCTATTTAATCTTATTTAAATATTTATTTATGTTTATATTTCAAATTGCAGTGAATTGAAAAATGAACAAAAATTTATGGGTTCTTTTGTTTTGTTTTTGTTTTTGTTTGAGTTTTTTTTTATTTTGAAGAAACACTCCTTCTAAGCAGAGAAAAAAAAGAAATCAAGATTTTTGTAGATGTAGACATTTCAAGACATTTTTCCTTTTGCAAATGAGGGGAAAATTAAAATAAAAATAGTATAACTCCTTCCTTTATTCAGTCATTTTTAGTACCAGAGTCCTAAAAGCTGGTTTGGAAGATGAACACGCATTACAGAAATATCTAAGCATGCATTTTTTTGCTCTGGCCCTGGATCAGTGACAGTAACACCCTCCTGGATATTTTTCCAGTACACAGGAGGTTGCTGATTGCTGGTTTATAGATGTTCGAGCCATTTTGTTTGTTCCTTAAAATTGCATTAATGTTGCTGCCATCTCACAGTATTAAACCACACTGTTGCTACGAACCAAGAATTCACTGAAAAACTCAGTTATTGAAAAACAGTCACAGAAATCTTTCTGATTCACGAACATAGGTGTACTGATTAGAGGTTATAGCAGCACTACCAGAGCTTACTCTCTGTCAATAAATGTGTTGTTTCAGTCTGGGTGAGTAATGTGATCTAGCTTTTGATATTACACTGTTGTTCTGCGTAGTAACATTTGTGCTCAGGTGCAACGTGAACCCATCGTTGACAACATGTCCATGAAAGTGATGCCAACCTATGCTTTAGTCAGCATGTCATTCAGCTCCTTGCTCTAGCAAATTGTACATCCTTGTAATATATGTTATGTAGTCAGTGCTTTTTAGTTCAGAAAAAGAGGGGGTTTGATTCTGATCTCATGGGGCTAAGATGCTCCATTAAGTTCATGGATAATTTAGTTAGAACTGTTGCAGTTGCATTGCTCTAAAATTGGAGAAGGGCTTGAAGAATTAACCCATGGTTTAATTTACACAGCAATCATTCTCTTGCAACTCTATTTACTCTGTTGCTGTTAGGAGGACAGAAGGAAGACGGGCAGGAGGACAGCAGTTTCTCCTTGCCCAGGCTCCCTGTCACATAACTTAAAATCTGTTGCTGGCTTTTTGTTACGCTGTCTTCCCCTTGATGTCCTTTGTGGTCCTGTTTCCAGCCGTGTCAGTCCACTAAAATTCATGTTAAACTCTACCTGCAGGTTGGAGGGACTCTTGTTCATTTTCAAGTCTCGAGAGTTATTAATTGCATCTGACTGTCACACAGCCATTCAGTCCTTCCTCCCAGGGGTTTTCATCTTCTCCCATAGCTCCACTTCGTGTTTGATGAATAGTGACCTCTTCTGAGGAATCTCATTTAATTTATCTTCAAAATGTCTTTCAAATCACTGTAATGGTATATACAAAAAATAAAAATTAATATTTATGAGTTGCATATTGTAAACCACTAAACAGTTCTGAAAAGCAAGTCGCGGGAAACAGGATTGGGAATATCAATATGCTCATCAGCCCCTGTCAGTGCTTAGCTGCTTCTCTGCAGGATATCGTCGAGTGCTTTTTCCAGCTGATGTTTAATCTGGCCTGTTCTGACTGGCCAGATTAAACATTCCCATGTGGGTTCCTGTTGAGGGGGTGTCTATTGCAATAAATGCTGCAAATACCCTTGTGCTCAGTTAGCCTTCTCTGGGCTTTGCTGCCTTGTTGGAAGGTGCCAGCAAAGGAAAATCAATACAAAACATGTAAAATTGCTGGCCAGAGCTTTGGAATAACTTCTGATGCAAAGAAAGAAGATAAAGACCCCATTTCTGGGAGAAATTTTTCCAGTACTTAAATTTAAACAGGGTTAATTTGGGAACAGAAAGTTCTAGAATGGACATATCTGTTTCCAGGAAAAAAAAAAGAAGCCTGTATTTCTCAATCAGCTAAAATGTCCCTGGCCATATGTATTGGCATTCTGACACCTCTTTCCACACAAAACTAACCCTGGATTTAAGAATGCAAGTATTATTTGCTGAAAATTAAATCTAGAAATAAATCTTCTCAGGATCCAAATCTTGTTAAATATTTTGTGGTGCTGATGTTTGACAGACTGGACAGAATAAAGCTTGCAAATTTCAGAATTGTAGTTCTAATTAACTATTTGGAGGAAGAAAGTGTTCCCTGAGTTTCTCCTTTTTCTTTCATCATTTAACGATTTCGTGGACAAGTTTCTACAGCTGCAGAATTGTATTGGAACAGTGGTGATAGTTAGCAAATGGAATGGTTCAAGTCCTAATTAGATACAAAGTGATATCCAGAAAAAGGACTAAATAACAGCTGCTAGCATATGGTCAAACCAAGGAAATACGGGTCAGATTTTTTTAGATTTAAACAGAATTTTAAGAGAATCTGGGTTTTTTTCCAACAGAAATTTAATGGTTAAAATCTGCCACTGTTTCTGCGTGTGCAGCATCTCATCCAAAAGCAGGACTGTCACATGTCCAGGATACCTTCTTCCATCCAGAAAATTCATGCTGTCACAAAAGGAAGAAGGTGAGCATCCACCCTGAACTTCCAGCTGCTGGACAGATGTCCCAAGTCCTAAAGAGATGGCCACTGTGCCTGTGTAGAATAACTGTGCAGAGATGCATGACGCATCCAGAGTGTTGGGGGGGGGGCTGTGCTAAGCACCCTTAGGCCGCAGGGTTGATGCCTACAGTAAGTGCTTCCAGAGCTGTTCTAGCACTGCATGATCTCGTTGTGGTGGGATTTCCCAGATGGAAGAATGGGAGCCTGAGGTGGATGTGCAAGTAGAAATAAGGCTGTATGGGTCTTCCCAGGAGCCTGAGAGACAACCAGGTGAAAAAGTGAGCACTGAATAGCCACATATGCACACAGCATCTGTCAGCCTGAGGTTTGTGAGCTTCTTGTTGGTCTGTGACTGTTCCTATACAGTCATTGAAAGGTGTTTAAAGAAAGTGAGCCCACTGGCACAGGAATCAAATCAGTGCTCCACTGGAAATTTTCTAGGGGTGCAAACTGGAAAATCTTGAAGAAAAGGTTTAGGTAGAATTGGGTTTGAGTGTAAAATGCTGGGGTGAACCAAGCTGGCAGACTTTGCAGTGCCTGTTTGTAGAATTTGGATTTTGTCACAATTTGATGTTGTTTGATGCGATTTTCTCTTTACTCTGAAGAGAGTTACATACATATGTATGTATGCATTGATGATTCATATACCCACATATATATATACACTTTGAAGTATGTATATGTACACATACATATGTACATATACACACATATATACACATACCTATACTTACATATGTTTGTTTGTTTATTTACATATACATACATATACCTCAAAATTCACCTCTGTTACTTGCCCATGCACTCTGTGTGAAATATAGAGATAACAGTGAGAAGTGTTTCAAGGGATTCAAAGGGTTGCAGATCACTGCTTGTCAAGAGGTGACTAAGAAAACACCAACTGAAGTGGCAACACCTCAAAACCTGCCCCCCATGTTTCTTAGTTATTTATTTCTTTATTCTCCTCACTTTCAGACTGCAGTAGCAGGAGCAGCCTCTGTGTAGGGAATTTTCTGTAAGTAATGGCTAACTAGGGTTAATGAGTTTCCCCTGTTCCTCAGTTCCTTGGCTCTTCCTGGCTGATCCCTAATCCCTGCAGATGGCCTGCACCTCAACTGTTCCCTTTTTTCCTGGAAGACTATGCAACAGGCCCGTGGTGTTTCAAAATGGATGAGCCACTTTGAATCACAATGAAATTAACTATCCAATTTTAGCCTTGTCAACTTTTAATCGTGACATGAATGCTTCGCTTTCTTTCATCCCTCCCCCTCTTATACATGGTAACATTTCTTTCATAAATGCCAAGACAAACAGGATAATCACTTTTAGTTCCTCCTCCAAGGTCAGCAAATCATAGCTGACTCAAGTGTATCTGGTTCTCGTCCTCTGAAAGCAACTATGACTGTGTGAGAACGTAGCTGTTTAAATTATTCAGATTACTAGTTGCCTGAGACAGTTTTTCTTATATCAAGGCTTTCTTTTGTAGCTCTCAAAGCACTCGTTACGGGGTGTTTCATGGAAGATGAGAACTGAGATAAAGTTCTTGCCCAAAGTCTTCAGTAGAGCTGGGTGCTTGATCTCAGGATTGGACTGTGATATCCCAGTCATTGCTTCACTCTGCCTCACACTGGATGGCAGAGAAGCAGAAAAGGATTTCCGAGGAGGCAGGCAGCATAATGTCTAACACTGGTGTATGCTCCACAGGAGTTGTGCCTAGCTTTAATGCATCCACCATTGAATGAGTATCAGTGTTACAGATAGGGATTTACTGCTCTCTGACTTTTCTGCCACTGTAAATACAGGATAATTTCACTGCAACCACCATAAAATTAGTGAGAGGCAGCACAATCCAGCCCACGCTGCTTTTCAAATGAAAATAAGGGAATGTTTTGTTGAGAAGCACCGAAGGTAAAGTGGCTGTTCGTATCATCAAACTACAAAAATGAAAGAGGAAACAATTTGCTGGTTTAATTAGCATTTGTATTCCTATTTTTCATGCTGGCTGTTCCAAGCAAATGGCAGGTCTTTACTCTGCCACCACTGGGAGCAGGAAAGAGGCCAGTTTCACTCTCTGCTTTTTTGTTATTATTTTTTATTGTCTTAGTAGTATATTGATTGGAGTTTGTTGGCAATTGTGTAACACAGATCATAGGCATTCCTAGTGTTGTTCTATTGAAATGAGTAAAATGACATCAGGAGGAAAGTTGACCCAACGTATTTTGTTTTGGTTTTAATCACAAAATCTTGCTGGGCACCTATCAATTCTTTTTTAAACAAGATTGCTCCAGATTAAACAAGAATAGTACAAACCAAGCCATGCAGGGTTTGCTTGTTTTGGACACTTTATTGAGGAGGTGTAGTTTATAAGCATCCTGCCAAGTTGATCAGTTTAACAGCACGCAGGAGAAAGCATATAGTGTGTTAACTATTTACTATGCCAGCTGCCTATGCAATTATTTGAAGCTCCTTAGTTCGTCTGACCTTCAAAACTTACTTTCAAACACAATCACTTTTGATCAAGTGGAATATTAAGGTCAGTTCTTCCTCTCATAGCAAAGTAAAGCCAGCCAGTATTGTATAAGGAGAACTGGACCTTTTTAAGGATATCAATGTTTTACGACTGCAAGAGATTACTTAAAAAAATTAAAGACTAAAGGTGATGTGGATTTAAACTATGTTATAAAGCCAAACAAGCAGTGCCAAAATAAAAATGTGTCCAAATATAACACACTGTCATTTGGCCAGGTCATTGTATGTCTCTTAAACTCAACCCAGGTTGTTTTAGGATACTCCTGAGTAAAATTAAACATGTATGAAAATATGTGCACAATTTGACAGAATCTTCTGTGTTCACATAAATGAACTGCTGTTAAGAAGAGCACATTTCAGCCTTATGGACCACCTGAAGTGTTTTTCAGCCTTATAATAAGACTGAAATAAGATCTACATGGCCAGGGGGTAAATGTTCCTTGTTCCACTCCTTACTTCCCCTTTCAGATTAAACTCTCAGTGACTTCACTGACAGTTTGTCTTAATGGAGTAATTATTGAATAAATCTCAAGGTATGACTCATACAATAGCCGTGCGATCCACCCAGATACAGTGGCTCCTCAGTCTATTTAAAAAAAAAAAAAAAAGCGGGCCTGTTTTGGGTGACATTATCTTTAAGGAGGAAGACTGCCCGTTTTCAGCTGTTGCTATGAGAACCTTCACCTTCTGTCAATATTGTGATATCAGACCGGGGTCTCATGATGCCCTTCATTTGGAGATGTGGAAGCTCAGAATTTAGCAGAGTGGCGTGGCATGTGCCTTTATTTGGCTTTCAGTTGTCCAGTGACAGCAGAGATAGGCCTTGGCCCTGTTCATTTGGACCAGAGAGCAAACCTACAATCTCATCTGTGTTTCTTGCTAGGTCCGCAGTGGACTCTGAAGGTTGGACCAATTTTACATCTCGCAAATCATCCTTACTCAATTGACTGAGTCGAGAACAAATTGCCAAGGGAATAATATACTTTCCACTTATTTCCACTCCATGTCCCATGATATCATTAACACCTTGGCTTAAGTCCTCTAGCCCATTTGCAGCACAGAGGCTCCCTCTTTTTCACCCCTTTATAGAATTAGTGTCAATGCCTCCCACACATGATACCACACACACACACACACGTTTCTCCAGAGCAGCAATATATGTGTGTTATGGTTACAGTGTAGTTTTTCAGGATCCTGTGTTAGGCACCAGACTTAGAGGTACCAGACTTCAGTCAGAGTCTAAAAGGGCCTAATTTTTTCTTTGATAGCACAGGAAATACACTGACCTCCAAACCCTCCCCTTCCTCCCCCAGATAAAGCATAAAATGCTATATATTTTTCCTGCCTCAGTTTTCTGAATCAATTTTACTTGTAAATGCCTATGATTCTTCTGCTGCAGCTTTATGCTTCTCAGCACTGTCCAACTCATTTTGGACAGCTTTTTCTAACTTTGGACAGTCTGAAGTCACTTGGACCCCATCCAACCATGAAAGCATTGACTATCTGTCTCTTCTTCCAGTAGTCCTGGAAGAGCACATGGGAAGTCTCCCCATTTACCTTCCCATGGAGGTCTGAAGGCTACTGTCAGTATGTTACTTCCTTTGCCATGCCTTAGAGCATTTGCCAATCTAAAACAGGAGAAAACTTGCTTCACATAGGCCTTGTCTGAGAGACAAAGACTGAGGTGGATTGAGGTCAATACTGGGTCCAATCCTGTTCAATGTCTTCATAAGCAATCTGGATGATGGGGCAGAATGTACCCTCAGCAAGTTTGCAAATGACACAAAACCAGGAGCTGGAAAGCAGCTTGGCAGGAAAGGACATGGGGGTCCTGGTGGACACCAAGTTGAACATGAACCAGTGATGTGCCCTTGTGGCAAAGAAGGTAAATAGTATCCTGGGCCGCATTAGGAAGAGTCTTGCCAGCAGGTCAAGGGAGGTGATCCTTCCCTTCTACTCAGCACTGGTGAGGCCACACCTGGAGCACTATGTCCAGTTCTGGGCTCCCCAGTACAAGAGAGGCATGGACACACTGGAGACAGCCCAGTGAAAGGCCACAAAGATGATGAAGGGACTGGAGCATCTCTCCTGTGAGGAAGGTCTGGGAGAGCTAAGACTGTTCAGCCTGGAGAAGAGAAGGCTCAGGGGGATCTCAGCAATGGATATAAATGCCTGAAGGGAGGATGCAAAGAGGATGGAGCTGGGCTCTTTTCAGTGGTGCCCGGTGACAGGACCAGAGGCATGGACACCAACTGAAACACAGGAGGTTCTCTCTGAACATCAGGAAACATTTTTTCACTGTGAGGTTGACTGAGCACTGCCACAGGTTGCCTGGGGAGGTTGTGGAGTCTCCATCCTTGGAGATAGTCAAAAGCCATCTGGACACAGTCCTGGGCAACCTGATGTTGGTGGCCCTGCTTGAGCGTGGGGGTTGGACCAGATGCCCTCCAGAGGTATCTTCCAACCTCAACCCTTCTGTGATACTGTGACAAATTGTTAGGATTTATTTACCAACCTTGCTCCTGTGTCTTGTGATAAGTCGTGTAGTCATTGTCAGCAAACAGTGGGTTCCAGAGCCACATGATGGTATCTCACTACAACTTGATAGTTCAAAAGTTGCATATAGATAAATGCTACAGGTTATCTCACATATATAAATATTAATTCATTTGTGAAGTAAGAGATGGGTATAGATACAACGAAATACTGTGCGTGAGTGAATTTATATCTCATAATGAAAGAGGAGGGGTTAGTCACTTAATGAACTAATCTGTAATGAGTCATAAGGCAAATTTAAATCATTGCTCACTGTTTTGTGTAATAAAAGTTGTAACAAAAGATTTATGGATCTACTGTTTGATAGCAGAGAGCAATCTAATGCCATCAGATGATAGAGTTTGTATATGCCGAGGAAGATAAGCTCTTACCTAAGAAGGCAGCCAGTACAGATACATGGCAACATCACATGCCAAGGGAGACAATGGACTGTGCTGGGAAAAGAAAGGTGAAGGTAAAGACCACTTGCCCCATGGTGGTTAAGCCAATGCCTGCATGAGTCAGAAATGACACTGGTTCTCAATAGCTGTAACTTGTTTTCCTAAGGATTGAGGTTTATGTAATCGTGGCCAGTCTCCTCTTCCCTCCCTACTATTTTGGACCCTCTTGGCTAATTTCAGCTACATGAGATAGAAGGGCTGTGTTTTCAAAGATATTCAATTCCTGCCAGTTTAATGAAAATCAAATTCTGAAGAGGGAGAAGGTCAACTCAACATCACCACTGAGGGGCAGGCAGGCAGAATTCAGGCATTAGTTTGTCTGACAGTGAGCGTTTTGCAGGCCAATCAGCCCATATGTAGCCCTGAACCAGCTGCATTGTGTGCTGTTTCTTGCTTGATAGGAATCTCATAGGGAAAAAATGCAGGGAATTGGTTTGAGTAGGGGATGAAGGTCAATCAATGGGAGAAGAACTGGCTTTACTCACATCACTGGTTGTACAAGAATGTGTGGAGTTTTCCCATGTGATCTTTTCCTTCCTGTGTTTAATTTTTCTAATATAGTGATTTAATTAAAGGCTTCAAGAAGCCGAATTTAAGGTAGTTTATTGAATCTGTATTAAATATTTCCCTATATTTAAGGATTACAGTAGAGGGACTTGTAATTAGAATCTGGAGCCTTTTGAGAAGGGCTCCAGATGAGTGCTTTGGAGGTGGGTCCTATTTTTCTCAAAATCTGAGTGTTTTCAGATACAGAATTCTGGTTCTAACCTCTCTTGGGTGGTAATTTTTTCCTACTGTACCAACAGGGAACCTTTTCCTTACAAGCTCGGTGTTGGGGCTTGATGGACAAGCTGCCTCATCTGTTATGGCAGAGCCTATGTTTCTGCTAGCATCTTCTCACATAAATATTCCATGCATCAAATATGTAGAACACGCAACATAATTGCGTAAAAAGGATGATGTATGAAGAAAAATACAGAGTGCCCGTGGCTAAGAATGTCTTAATCAGATGTTAAAAACTCACATCTACGCACCAGGGAAATATTTTGAGGTATATTATCTAAGCCTGCTATGAATAAAGATTTTTTTCATGTTAAAAATAATAGCATCATTGGAGGACAAATCACTGGGATATGTTCGCAGTTCTCTTTTTCTGGGGCAGTGGAAATTTTCTTTCTGTTTTCCGTGAACTAATTCAAACAAATCTGCTCTTTGGTCTTTCCAGCTAGATTACTTCAGTAGTTGCCCTCAGGACAGCTTGTTTAAGCATGAACTTATGTAGAGCTCATGCTTTTTGTTAATTCCAAGGGCTTTTATACTGGTTACCCCATTAAAACTGAAGAAGAGAATGACTTTGTTGTTTTGACTGTTCCCAGTGAAGATGAGATGTTGTTTGATCTCAGACTGTGGAATTCCCTCCCTTAAAATCTATAATTTGTTAAGATTGGTAACCTGTAGTGCTTGAATTTAAGAACTGTGGGATACTGTAAGAACCAGCTGGAGACAGAGAGCTTTAGGTGCTGAAGTGCAACATAGACTTGCAGGACTGAGGATCGAAAATCTGAGCAGGGGAGCTGGGAAAAAGAGAGGAGACTATAGTGTTGTATTGTTGTCATGTATCCTTAGTGAAGTGTGGTGGTGAATTTATAACTCTCACTGAGGACAAGCTGCTTTTGCCACAGCCCATTAATTTCTAACAGGAATGAATGAATAGCTGAGTGGGTGAAAGCAGCAAAGAACAACAAACAAATAATACAAACTTAAAGAAAGCAATATTAAATAAATGAAATGTATGTGACTATGCAAGAGAACCTGGAAGAACTGCAAAAAAGAAGGACTGAAAGGGAATGGGAGTTTGTAATAGAGTAAATACAAATTAATGCTAAGCTACAGTGAAATTCCCGAGGAATTATGTTTGCATCCACATGAATACTAGGGTAATTCATCATGATTAATGATGTTACAATGAATCCTGGTATGTGTTGAAATACTTTCCTGTTCTGAAAGTAGGAGAAAAATATTTACTATGAACAGCTAAATATGGACATTAATCATTATGTCTTTAATGCCAGTTCAAAGCTATTTTCCTGCTGCGAATATTCTGTTCATTATTATAATATTCAGAGTTAATGGCCTGACTGAGACAAGTGTAAAATTCCTAAAGAAATTGTGCAATTGAAGCTAGAGTCGCATAGGACATCTCCAAATGTTTGGGTCATCTTGTTTTCTACTTACTTTTCATGAGGCATGGGTGCAAAATGGCCTGAGCAGTAAATGTAACACGAGGTGTGTTGACACTGATTTCACAATATCCTTCATAGTCAAGGTGTGTAATTAAATTTTCAGAGTCGTACTTGCTCTGTGAAGGCAACGTGGACTCTGGGTGGCTGGGTGCAACCCTGGTGACTGCAGAGGCATGCCTTTCTGCAAGTGTTTAGCTGCTGTACTGACTGGAGCCTGGATGTCTGACTTCCCTGCCCGAAGCTCCTAGGTCCTGTGCTCATTCTTGGACAACCCCCTCTGAAGCCCATCCTGCTGCTCTTGCAGTCAGTGCCACAGCTGCTGGTCTCACTGGAAGCAAGGTCAAACTCCTAATTTCCCTCTGTTCCCTGTCTGGAGGACATGCTTTAGTCCAGTTGTAGGAACCTTTTGCCATCCTCAGCATCCTGATTTCTGTTCTCCTTGCATCTTCAAGGTCAATGGCACCACTCCTGGACATATCTTCTGCTCCAGGCCCTGACCCTGGCCAGTTTGGGCTGCCCTTCTCCATGCTGGCACTAGTATTTGTGTGATCAGGGGTTGTCTCAGCTGCTTTGCAGGGCTCGTTTTCAGCTGTTTCAGTTTCCCCGATTTGCCTCTTGCTGGGCCTTGTGAAAGCTAGGCCTAGCTCAAAGGAAACAGCAGGACACATCACAGTGCTCTGCATCAGCAGCCTGCGCTGTTGGCTGCTCTTATGGCTTGGAGGGAATTGGAAAGTGCAGCCTGATCCTGGTATTCCCCTTACGTTTACCCTTTCCCTGCCTGTGGCCCATTCACACTGGCCTCCTTTTTGGGTATCTCATGATAACTTGGAGGTGAGCCAGCCCATCTACTGAGCTTCCCCTCTGCTTGGCTCCAGGCTGTGCTGATGTTCAGTGGAGGAACTGCTCAGTGGCAGGAGCCAGGAGGAAGCAGGAGCTAAGGCTGCTGGCCACGTGCAGGTTGTACGTGCGTCCTGGAGAGCCAGAGCCCTCCTCGGGGAGTGTGTGACAGCTCAGGCAGCACAGGGAAGCACAGGCCATGGCATCCTTGAGTGCCAATGTCCTTGTTCAGGGCTGGGGGACCCAGGCTCTTTGGTGATCCTTTGTTACCCGCGTGTGGCAGCAGGCTGGCATGCTCTTCTTCCCCAAGCTCGCCTCCCACAAACATGTGTTTGAGGGGCTCTTCTCATACTGGAGTAGTTTTATTTAGAGGAAATTGCACTGGCAGGCGCATACCCATATCTCTCTGTTTACATTTTGAAGATTCTGGGGCTGTGTCCAAAGTCCACTGAAAGCAGTGAGAGTCTTTCCTTTTATTCCAGTGAACTCTGATCAGGCTGTGTACCGACACAGAAAGGAGACTTAAACACACTTTGCCACCTCCCTACTCCTTCCTCCCCACTTCCTTTGCCCCGGCTTCTCATGTCCCTCCTCCTCTCCCCATTGACTCCACCACCATATAAACCAGAAAGGCTTAACAAAGATTTGTGTTATCAGTGACATTTAAAGCTTTCAGAAATCAGGAGTCTTTGTAATCCTGGTCGCAGGATTTGTAATCCTCCCGTGCCAGTACTGATTATACAGGTAATGGGGTGTTGTAGCAAATGTTATCACTGCCTATTCAGAGTGCTAATCCAGTGACTAGAAAATTAATGATTGCATTACATTTACACTTACTTTTATCTGTAAGAATGCTTTCTTAATTGGATTTACTTTCTCAGTTTATGTTCTCTTCCCCAAAGGAAATGCAACCACCTCCCTTCGGTTGTCACACACAAAGAAAATGATGTGGACAAGGTGATGTGGCAGAACAGGGAGTTGAACGTGTGTCTCCAAGCACCAGGCAGGGAGGGTAGATCCCATGGTTTCAAACAAAACAATTATTTATTTTTTGTTTAAAGGCCAAATTGGTGACTTTTTGCAACACAAATGGCTGAAGCAATCATTACCAAGCAAACAAACAGAGGTAGGAAAAGGGCAGGATAAGAAACTGTGTATTTCAACATTTTTTAATGTTTCAAGTTCTTTGAGAGAACAAGGCTTCTAGCTTAATCCAGGCTATCCTTGAAAGTGATGCTGGAGCCTCCGCATGGCTTACATATGGGGACCAGTGAGACTAACAGTGCTTCTCTTATCTCATTCTGGTGATTCCTCCACTTTGTTAGCCCTGAAAATAATTTTGCAATATGGTGTGTCCTGTTTATAAGTGCTTTTAAGGGACAGTGATGTTTTATGTTATGGGAACAGGTGAGTATCTGCCTCAGGTGACTATTTAGAGGAAAATTTCTCTGGAAAACAAGGCTTGCTACCTTGTTCCATCCCTTCTGCTTCCCAGCTACACAGTGCCTGCAGCCTTTGCTGGGAGCTGGCCCCTCTGCCTGATGCCAGTGAGTGGAGGAGCGAGGGTGCTGGCTGCTCCCAGCCTTCAGGGCGAGAGCACCAGCAGGGAAGGCTCCTGGGCTGGCGTAGGGATTTGCTGCCACCCCCTGCTGCAGCCCCTGGCATGGGAGTGGAGCCAAGGGGAGCTGACAGGGAGGAACCCGAATGTGTTGCAGCTGGTTACTCCAGGCTGACATCAGGGCCCCTGGGGGGCTGCCTTCAAGCCAGCGCAGCATAAGCAGGCCTGGCGCGGGTTATGAGACACGAAAGTGGCTTGGAGCCACCTTTGTTCCTCCCCTTGTAGCCCCTCTGCTGTGCCCAGGAAGGGAGGATCTCAGGGAATTGGGATGGAAGCAGCAACCGGCCAAGAACCCATGGGGAAGAGAGAGACAGTTTAGACAGTGATAATTTTGATCAGCTCTGCATTGTTTTAATTGTGTACTCCTTACAAGGAGTTGCAAAGACTAATGGCCTATGTGGTTTGATGCTGAGAAGAGGATTTTGTTTAACATAGTGGGGAGTGTATAAAGTAGCAGATGAGAGCTTTGGAAAGATTGGATTCAATTCAACAGATCTGGAGGCACTCTGTGCATGTGTGTGTGTAAATCTTGGGGTCCTTAGCTTTGGGAGCTACAAAGTCTACATAAACTGTAGATGATCCTGGTCTTCTACTGTCAGTTTTTATCATAAGAGTAGCTTATTTCTGAGTAATTTCTAACTATTATCTAAAAGGCCAGTATACATATATTCAAATGGTTTTATTATGCAAAATCTTCACATCATGGTTTCAGTCGTGGAAACAGCAGTGGCTTTCTGGAGTTAGTAATCTAAGATGTGATGAATGCTCCTGCATAATTTTTAGGGTTTATTTGCTCATATTAAGATAAGCAGGTATGCAGGAATGGGCCTAATAGAGCGCATGTAAAGGGTTAATTAGACTCCTCCCTATCATCAGGATATAAAACATAAGAAACAGGCTTTAGAATGAAAGAGGAAATAGGTTTTCCTAATTTAAAGCAAGAGGTAGTGACTTAACACAGCTCATTGCTTAAAAAACACTTGGTAATTTAACTCAGTGAATGAAATGGTGACGTTTCTCAACAATGTATAGCATTGCCTCAAACAAGCATTTATGTTTTTCATAAGCAACTATACTGAATTTTTAATCAATGTTTGACAGATGCTTTTATGTTTCTAAGCATTTCATTAGTGTTTCAGCAAATGTGTCGTATCTCCCAAAGCAAAGCTTTTGCTACATGCGTGAGTGTCCCAGAATCCTTTACCACAGACAGGAATACTGGTTGGGAGGAGCCCATGGCCTGGTGTGAGCTTGATTGCCCTGGTGGGAACATGACATGGTGTGAGGAATATAGAGATTCAAGGGAGAGCCACCTTTGGGCAACTTGAAGGAGAAGCAGCTTCTGAAAGCTGTTGAACTGCAGGAAATATGGGCCAAGGCATTGTTCTTTGATGGAGGGTGGAAATGTAAGGACTTTGCTGGGAGAGCATGCATGTACTGGTGATATTTGTGAAGAGCATGCAGGCAAAAAGAACACAGAGGAGAGAACAGTGGGGACTTGAGGAGGAGGTCGTAGATGTGACGGGAAGTGGAGGAACAGCAGGGTTGAACAGTAAATACATAATCTCCCAAGAACTAGAGATATTGGGAGACTTAACTGTGGTCTAAGATAGAGCAGTTCATGCATGGCCATGAGTGACTGAGATAATGAGGTGGGAGTGAGTGATGAAGGATTATATTCAGCAGGAGGGAAGCAGTTTGATTCCTTCATTGCTCATTCCCAAGCACTCTAATGTTTGGGTGGTATTTCAGTGGCAGGGTTTTTATAAGGAAAGTGTGATGTTGTTTTATGGAGTGCTAGCCAGATCCCACTGAGCCATACTCTCAATCTTCAGTCTTCTTAGTCACAGTTTTTTCAACAGAGCATTCATCTGTTCATAAAGTTGCCAGTGTTTCAACATTATCATTGCTACGGACTGGCCTACATTTACATTTTTTTTTTGCCAATGTAACTGTCTCAGTTAGAAGTGGGGGTTTTTATGGCGTGGTATTGTTGTAACAAAGGTATAGTCATTACTGGAAGTACAGTTATACCAGGACAAAAATCACTTGTTGTGGTGAAAGTATCCCACTTAGTGTCTGGGAATAGCTGCATTACCATAAACATCTCTTCGAATGGTTGTGTAAAGGATGCATTAGCATGAAGGTTAAGAGTATTGGAATGATAATGCACTATAGAGTTGTAATATAGAAAAAAATATGGAAAACAATGTGAGAAAGTTGTTGCTGAGTCTTCAGAGTGTTTTTTTCTTGGTTTTGATTTTGAAGGATCTTTCTGATGCTTTTGTCTTTTTTGGGAAAACAGATTTTCTAAGTAAACCATGTATTTCATCTAGACTCATTCCTGAGCACTGAGCTTCAGTTATTTTCATGGCATACTAACATGGCATTTAGAAATATTCTCGTATTCTTTTCTTCAGCTGCACACAAACAATCGTGCAATGAATTGAATTTGAAACAAACACATTGTTTTCCTCTTTCTTGTGGCACCCCTCCACCAGCTCAAGATAGCATTATATTGTTGAGTAGTATGTCAGTAAGGTCTTCTGGTTATTGCTTTCCCTTGTGAAAAAAAAATGAGTTCTGAATCCTCAGAAACAGCTTTTCCTTAGTGGGCTAGCTTTTAATCTGTGATTCTGGGCTCCAGTGGTCGACATAAGCCATGATAAAAAACACTTGGAACAAGATTGTCAAGTTGAAGGCTACTGAAATTGAACCTATATGATTTAAAGCCAAAGTATCTGTTCAGGGCAGAGGGCTTTAGAGCAGCAATAAGGCACATGTGAGCAAGAAAAGCACTTAAGGCAAAGAACATGTCAACCTCTGCAGCAGCATTGTGGCTAGCATACTGTGACAAAGGGTGCTTTAAGGCTTCTAAGCACATGCCATGCTAGCTTTACAGATGCCCACTGTGGCACCATCATCCTTATCCAGGAAGATGCAGTGACAGTGATCTTTTCATGATCATCTGTAGACTCATACCACAGTTGCATAAAGAGAGCTGCTTGTTGTAAATTATGCCCATGCCACCATGCTGGAGCACTGCTCACTTGCTCTGGTTGAAGGTCTTGCATACAGGCTGCTTATGCAGTCTACCTTTTCTCATTTTGAATGTTTCTTTCCCTGCTCAGACGCTCTTGGGTTGTACTCTGCATCACGATCTTAGCTATAGTGTTATCTCTTGGGACCATCGATATCCAAGGAGTTAGTTTACACTCATTGCTATGCTGACTGCAGGAAAGAAGTAGGTTCAATTTTATACCTGGAGACACTGCTTCTGTTAGAGTAAACATTAGGGTTGCTAGAGTAATTGGACACGTGCAACTTACCTATATCGACACTCTAGCCCTGCCCAGATTTCCTTCAGTAGCTACAGTCAGATTCTGCATTGGCAAGATCCAAAAATAGTTCAGATTTCAAATACTTCATTGTCATTAATTCATGAAAAGGCACAGTGTATTGTAGCCTTGCACCACTCAAGTTCTAAGCAGTCTTGTCTGGGGATGAAAGTTTGGAAAGGGCTTGGCCAGCATTCTGGAGGCTGAATACATAACGATTCCTCTGATTTTTTGCTCTATAGCTAAATTTTAAGCCAAAGAGTTCAACAGCTTCTACTGCTTTGGGACTAAGTTGCAGTGATCAAGTTAAAAGGGTAGTTGCTTGTCAGGATCAAAGTGGCTTTGCTTCCCTCTAACTGTGGTCATTGCTTGAAGAATGATCATGTAATCCTATTAATAAAATGATGAACCGGCCTGGTTTTGGGGGTGAGCAGAAAAGCTGGGAGGAGGGGGAGGCTGAGGTTGGATAGCAATGCAAGTCATCCAGTGAGTCAATGGCAGGAGGGAGGGGACCAGAGCCCCCAGAAATTTACTGCCAATTCTAAATGTAGGAGCGAAATATAACAACAGTATAAAACTCCTAGTTCCCTAGAGAGACCTGGTCAGATGGAAACCTGGTCTCCATAGCAGGCCCTGTGATATTCTGGACCCGTGTTACATACTGAAATAAAAGTGACTCAGTGCCAGCTTTTATTTTAGAAATGCTATTAAAATGGTTTTTAAAAGCAAAATAAAACCAAGAGACACATGATCACTATGAAGCAATTACTAGCAAAAGTACCCCATCCAGGATGAAAATACTTTATTAAATAAAAAGTAAATCAATCTTAATTCTGAGTAAGAATTAAGTCACCAAATGAATACCAGCTCTAAGCAATCCTGATCTGAGTTCTAGAAGGCAGAATACAAAATTTTGCTATAAATCTCGCCTACATTATTGTACTGCACTCTTAAATTAATCATCTGAATCTGTTGGTTGTTTCACACGTAGTTCGAAGGGTTATTTCGGGTGCCTCTTTGTTTTGATGAAGATTGTATTTTTTAAATCTGTGTCATAGTTGTCCACAGGCCAAGCACACTGCTAGATTTTCAGTTTTGGACCTTGAAAATGAAGAAACAGATTAGGTTGCCCACACAACTGGTTAAAACAAAAGATGAAAGAAGTTGTTCCATGAGGAAAAAGCTTTTTTTTTTGTTTGTGCCTTCTCTCTCTCAGCCATCGGTTTCCTAAATTCTCTTCCTGTTCAGCTGAGCATGTGGCTAGCCATAGCTACACTGACTGCCCTGCCGTTTGCTGCCTGCATGTTGGCCAGCCAGCAGCACCGCATGGCATACACAAGGTGCTGGCTTCTGCCTGCTCCCTCCCCATAGGGGCACCGGTCCCATACCTCTCCTTTGCCAGGTTAAAAGGAAGGAATAGAAACCTCACCTCTCACATCTTTGAAACCTCGACTTCTCGGTGAGTTTTAGCAAAAAAGAGACTGCTGGTTTGCAGTAGCATTGTGGGAAAAAATAGTTGGGCGAACAATGTAATTGCTGTAGCTTGTGCTCCTGGGAAACCAGACTAAGGAACAGAAAAGTAAGAAAGAAGATACTAAAAATATGAGGGCAGTGCAAGCTCTTCAGTTCTCAGAGTCTTCTGCACACTTGTGTAGTAGGGGCTGGAAGTGCAGAGCAGATGTGGCACTGTTTTTCTGGCATACTGCTTTCCACTAGGAGGGATTTTTTTAGTCTGAAGAAGGAAGATGATTGATTAGTCAGCTACTGAAGGAGCTTTTAAAATGTTGATGCAATGACTTGCTTTTCCCCTAATGATAGCTGTTGATATTCGGAAGCAGCAATATTCCCTCAGGTTGCTTGCTGACCCATAAGACAAGGCTTTTCTGCCTCACCCTTGAATTTTGTGGGTTGCCTTGCGGTTTCCCTTAGGGCCAGGCATCTTTGTCCAATCAAGCTTGAATTAGGTCACTGTTAACTACTGTCAACTTGGAGGAGTCTTGCTGAAGCTGGCAGTCTAAAAAAAAATTAAATATTTTCCATGCCACAGAGACTATTGGTCTGTGACCCACCAAAATATCAAAAATCCAGATGTATAAGACCAATTCTGATGAAGCTGGCATAGTCTTATCTGGGTCAATTGTCTTAACAAGACGTTATGTCACCAGTTAGGGGAAAATACAATCTAAACCCCCTAAAAATAACTAATGGGAAAAACCTTGCACAACAAAGCCAGTTGCACAGCATTTGAACATCAGAAAAATAAAAATAAATTCAGACTCATGATATATTTAATCATCTGTATTTATTCCTCTGTTAATCTAAAAACAGGCAAATGTTCTTTTTCTTCTTGGAAACAAGGCAATTCCGGAAAACTTCATATTTTAGGCAGCTCTTCAAACAGCTTTTCTCCTAAAACTTAAATTTCGTTATTTGTTAGGAGGAAAGCCATTGGAATGAAAGAAATTTGAATTGTATATAAGCTCCTTTATCATACTGGCTATGTTGAGGAGAACAGAATAGGCACCAATAGGCATCAGAATAGGCACCAGAGGAATATACATCTTGTGTTTTGTCACAGAGAGAGAACTTGGATTTCATGACAGTCACTCTGACCTGGCCTGAAGAAGGCAGAACTGAAGACACCTGGAAGAAGCTAGACCAAGAATAGAAAAGTGTCAGATGGGTACACATATCCTCAAGCCACATCAGCTGCCATTTTGTCCCGGAAGAGGAGTGGCAGCTCTGTAACATCAGTAGCAAAAAGAACCCAAGGAAGAAAGGGAGAAGCAGAAGAATCTCCAGATACGTGTATGCATGGAGCCTCCTGCATGTGAAAATATTTTGCGGTGATGATGTCTGAAACCTTCAAAATCACTGCTCCATTAGGACCAAAGTTATTTAGGCATTCTCAGCCACCAACTTCCAGGTCTGTTGTATGAAAAAGCCATGGAGGGAAAAAAATTGATGCAGGAGTACTCCAAAATACAATGTTGATTCCAACCACTTACGGAGTTTTTCAAGACCAGCCTGGATTTGATAGGGAAAGAAAAAGCAATGCAGTGAGAACACTGAAAAGAGGGTCTCCAAGTCTGTGCTGCTGTGGAAACACGAAAAGGTCCTGTGGTCATTCATAACAGCAGTATCCAGAAAAACCAAAAAGTTTTCATTGAGGGGATACCTTTGAGGAAGGAGATGAAGTAAAGCATTTCAGGTGCCTTGGAGTTCTTGAGAATCTTGAAAATGGTTGTTTGAAGCTTTTTTCTTTTGCTAAGTGGATTAGAGATTTGGTTGGATTAGGGCCTTGATAAATACCTACAGTGTTTTTCTTTCATCTGCAAAATGTTTGCTTGCTTTTAAATAGACTATTCTTGTTTGCTCCAGTGTTGTCATGTTGATGGGAAACTTTGGAAACAGGATTTCTGCCCTTAATTCAATAAAAGGATTTGGAAACCTGAGGCAAAACTCGCCTCAAATATAGCTGGTATAAATCCAGAGTAGCAGGACTTCATTTCAGTGCTGGAGAAGCAGCAGGAGGCTAGCTCCTTGACAATTTTTGATGTCTGGATGACTTGTTTATTTGCCTCATGATAGTTTGCGGTAGTGTAGCTATTATTTTTAAAGCTCAGCTCTGGCCAGAGGGCAGCCGTTCCATTCCACGTGATGGGGAAACCCAGCGGTGCTTCCCTGGGCAGGAGATGGTTCCTTTGTCTGGAGAGCAGAGGACTGCTGGCTACGGCAGCGGTGAATGGAGAGGTGAGGCCTGGTCACCTTTGCTAGTCCAGCAGCCATGTGATTGTTAAACAAGAGCAGATCTCATGAAACAAGAGAGAATTTTATGAAACCTGTAGGTGGCACCGAGTCAATGGGGTGCGAGGAAAGGTGCAGTCCAGCCATGCTCTTTCCCTCTGCTGTGCAACACTACTGCTGCTCCCTCTGGTTGTCCTTTGCAGAGTGCCTTGGGTGTCACAGTGTGCAGATACGCCTATGTGTGTGCTGGAGGAGATGCTGCCTGCTCTGTAGCCATAAATAAATGATTCATAAAACCCGTTCCCTGTCACTCTGGCTATCCTTTGGATGCTGTTAACTGATGATAATTCAAAGGTGATAACTCGATGATGACAATTTATTGAAGCAATTTATAACTTCAGTCATGTACAATTAACAACCTACAGGCAATAGGAGAGCAATGATGAAAATTTACTGCAGCCATTTGTCATTTGTATTGGTGGCCAGAACAAAGTGTGTCAAGGCACAAAGACAGGTCACAGACCAGGCAGTGGGAGCCAGCTGCCAGCTTTGTGGATGAGGAGGCCCCCAGCTCCAAGTGCTGACCCATGGCACGCCAACCCCTTTTCATGCCCTCTCTCATGAGGGCACAGCCACATGGGTTTTATGGGCCTGGTTGTGTACTGGCATGATGATGAGGGTTTTTCACCTTCTATGAGGCCTAGGTGGAAGCCACCAGTGGGACTGTCAGGATCTACTATTGCAAGGTGGGATGCAAGGTGGAGCAAGAGACCGGAGAGGTGTGAGAGCTACAGTTGTACCAAGGGGTTGTCATGGCAGGCCTGATCCATGGTTTAAGGGTGTTGTTCATCAAGATGGGCTGAGCTGGCTGACTCCCAGCAGGCTGGCACAGCAGTTGTGCCTGCCCCTTCCCTCTCTGCTGCTCCCACTGCCCAGCCTGCAGGTCAGGGCTGCTCACCCATCCTTGCCAAGAGGCAGCAGCAAGTCACAAACCCAGCAAAGATTTTGCTGATGGTATTGTGATCCACACCAGTTTGTCAAGGGCTCAAGGCAGGTTTTGGAGCAGAGAATGAAGCAGTGGATGAGAGAGAGTGAGGCCCCTGCCCCTCTTGGTGGTAGTGAGATGGGGAACCGCCTGCAGTCCCAAGCCTGCTTCCCAGCTACCTAGAGAAGGGGCAGGGTTGTGCCTGCTCTGCAGGCAGAGGTCTGTTTCCAAGGGCATTATTGACAGTCTCTTTGTTTAGCAGAGATTAGCTCAATAATGAATGCCTCAGAATAAATCAATGGTGGGACAGCTTCTGGACCTGGTGATTTTCCACCCTCTGCGGGTTCTAGGTAGCTGACTAGCACAGGCTGCAGCCCAGCAGGGACAGCAGGATGTACTTCAGCTCCACCTTGGAAAGCGCTTAAGGAGCCCACTTGCATTCGCTTCAGTTCAGGAGTGTAGCCTTTTTCCTTCAAGGTACATCTTGGCAGCATTTTGCATATCCTCCAGGCTGGTGTTTTTGCTTCAAGGAGCTGTAAAGGTCACCTACAGGGCTGTGCAGTTGTCTTTACTCTCTCTTCAACACTACTCTGTCCTTTGCCATCTGATCTTTTAGTATTTGTGATGATGGGACTGGTTTTCATTCTGACTGATGAAGATGGCTGGTAGCTTGCAGTGTTTATTTTTGCTCTCATAAAATCTTTTAAAAGAACTGTATTGATCTTTAACAAAGAGAATTACAAGGTCGTAAGACAATTACGGCATGCTGAATTGTACAGTGCGCATCTGTACTGGAGAGGCCGAGTCCTGTGAGTGAAGGTGAATCTTAGATCTGGAGTATAATACAATTGACCTGCATGTAACATCTCATAGGGTGATATAAATTAGTACCATTTATTGCTTACATTTTAAGAATCCTGTTTCTCTGAACACCATAGCCACAAATAATAACAAGAGTCTCCTTCACAAAGACCATCTACCCGTATGACAAAAAATGCAGGTGGAGAGAGCAATAAGAGAGGAGGGAAACAAAGGATATGAAAGGACGCTGATCAACCCAGTGATCACAGATACTGGCGTTCTGTCTGCCTGCCCCATGTCAGATGATTTGTAGACATAAACAGGTATTCAGCCCCCTGCTTTTCCACAGAAATCTCTTTTTATATGGCCTCTAGTGGTCTTCTTTTTCCTCATTATTTTTCCACCAGTCCAGGACAGCAGTAGACAAGTTGGTATTACACACGCACAGGGAGGAAGAAGCAAAGAAGGACCCAGAAGGTCCATGCCAGAGTGGAGAATAAACAGAGAAACTGTCTTGTGATTGTGAGAGAAAGATGTCAAATGACAAGCTGAACAATTTGGGCAAATAGAGGTGTTATTCTCCCTATCATTTTAATAGCTGAAGAAGAAAGAGAGGGCAGGCAAGAGTACTTTACTATTAAAAAGGATAAGAAGGAAAAATTGTGTGATCTCTTAGGACAGATCACACACCCAGAGCTAAACTTGTCACAACAGAATCAAGTTGATTCATGAGTCTGTGTGCTTCATGTAATTATACCTTATTTGAAAATAAAAGAAAAAAAGAAAAAAACTTAAAAAATAATGGTCTTAAGGTTCAGCCACGCTGCTCTTGCAGAGCTAAATCCTGCCCAAATTAGGGAGGAGGAAACGTTGCTGAAAGGCCCTGAGTTGCAGGGCTCCTCCTGGCCAAACCAAGATTCCTCAGGATGGTTGAGGCAGTACGTTCTAGAAATGAAAACACACCCGGGCCTTCCTCCAAAGGCAGCTGTCATGCGAGCAAGCCTAAAAAACTAGCCACCTCCCCAAAACCACACGACTCGGTAAACTCTTGCGTGAGCTTGCCCACATGGTGAGCTGGTCCTCTGTGCTAGTGCTTTCTTGAGTGTGGAGAACCTGATCAGCTACACGGGCCGGAAAAAGAGGCCCCCTACATCTGCTGAACAGCACATGATAGGATTTAGCCAAGAGATGACTTAATTTCTGTGGAAATAGCCTGATTTTTTCCAAAGTGGCTGAACACCACGCACATCCTACTGAGATGAGGGGAGGGGGAAGATGCAGGCGCTCAGCCTTGCTGAAGACCACTGTGAAGGGCTGTGCTCCTTAGTGTGATGAGGACATGGGAAGGGCTGTCAGGTCCCGCACACCTTGCAGATGTATTTTTTATTCTTGTAGAATTCAGATGTGGCTGAAAGGATTCAACAAAATCTTTTCTGATGCAGAGACAAAGCGGGGAAACTTCAGCCTGAGCAGAGAATTGCTCAGAAATGTACGAATGGGTGATAATGGGATTCAAAAAAACAGCATTGCAGCTTGACGTGAAACCATTGCTACCCCAGAGGCTTGTGTATTCTGATCAAGAGTGGGAGGAAAATTAGGCTGGCAATACCTCTGTCTAGTCACCCCACCTGCAGAGTTTCCAAGCATGGTATTTCCGAGCTTTCTCTATTAAACAGCTGAAGTTCAGCTCCTTCCACACTGCTAAAACAATTCATATCTCTCTCTCATGTCCTTGATTAAGTGATGGCTAGTGATAATGTTAATCCTCCTCTGCCAGCTCCCCTTCATCTAAACCACCACTCCTAGCAAAGACTTCAGTCCAGCTGGCTGACTTACTGCCTTCAAAGCTTCTGTTTTTCCTGACTCCCTCTGTCTGGGAACATAGCGGGAAAAGGAAGGCAACACTGCACAGAGGGCACCAACCGGAAGGGACACAGACAGCCTGGGCTGCCAGAAAGTGTTGGGAAACACCCCGATCCTTCTTCATGCTCACAGATGCTGGCCATCAGACTGCTTTGCTGCACCCCGCCAATGGCACTGTTGAGAGTCTGGAGTTAGGTCAGTTAAAAATATGCGAGCTAGAGCTACCCTCTGCCCGCACACAAGTTAATTGCACCCTTAAATGTCAAATAGCTTTTGTTACCATTTTCGGCCGATCAAGTGCCCGGTCTGAAAGTGTGTTTTGCCCACCTATTCCATAAATTCTCACAATTTTCATCTTCCACAACAATTTCCTGTTATCCCTGGCCTGACTTGTTTGCCTTTGCTGGTGTCATGGTTGCAGCCCTGGAAGCTTCTCAGTCTGGGGCACACGTATTTCCAAAGTGTGATTCATTTTGTGTAGACAGTGTTCTCCCACAGCCTCTTGACTTAGCGGGGGTGGCAACTCTATACTGAATAGCAGAGCATTGCTCTGAATGTGAAACATGCTAATACATAATGACATCGTTGACCAAATGCCAGCTGATTTTGTAAGCCTAGAATTGATAAACCAGCAATAGCTTGGTATTTGCTTGTCTGGTATGAGCTTCTCCATTTTGAGAGCCCAGTGTGGGATAGGCATGGAGAAGAAGTGAATATCGAGCTCTTCAACTCCATCTTTAGGGCTGGCTGGCTAAGCTGAAGCACTCATGATACCACCCTGTGGACAGTTTTATGCTGATCTAGGTCCATGCAACCACCTTCTTCCATGCATATTCCCCGATGACATTCCCCTCCGCCTTGATATACTCGTGGTTACGCTAGTGACCATATGGTCACGTGAGCACTAGCACGACCAGTAGAATATCAAGGCAAAAGGGAAAGTAAACCAGGAATATGCATGTGGGGAAAGAGGAGGATGCAGGAATGTGCACTAGTGGGAAAAGATCGACTCAATTGCGATCACAAAGTCGCTTGGGCATACAGCTGATGGCGCGTGAGTCCACGTGTCCTCTTGGAAGTCACAAAAGCCAAGGGGCCTTGATTCAGCCACCTCTAGCTCTTGCCATATCATAGTTTTGGAGGTGGAGTAAGGGTCCTGGAGGTTTAGTATAGGGAACAAGATGCTTGTGAACACGAGAGGGCTCTTTTGCCAGGTGGCTAAGATGGCTTTTCAGTCACTTTGCATCACATGAATGGGGGGGGTCTGGATCGAGCCCAGATTGTATGCGCACACTCAGGCTGCCTGGCGCTTTGGTGTGTTGATGTTTAGACACCGAAAGAAATGTTGAACTGAATCCTGCCTTCTCTTCTCTTTAGCACAGTATTGATCTTTAAATAGGAAAAGACCAAACCACAAACCGGAAACTCTATATCCATGGAAACATGGAGCTCAGCTCCTACAACTCAACGAGCGCAACAGTAATTATTTTGCTGTCATTTCTACAACTACAGAGCTTAAAGGTATTAAGAGACCTTCAGCTTCTCCAGTTGATTATTATCTGTCATTTGTGGTTAAATAATACTGTCAAAAGAATATTACTGACTGAAATTTTATGATCCCATTTCAAAAAGAACACCTACCACATATCGCTGTATTAAGCAATATTTGAGGGTTTAAAATTACATAGATAGACAGACAGATAGATTTTTGTCTATTTTCCCCCTCTCATTAATTTTTTAAGTGGAGATACAAACATATTCTGTAGTTTTATTATAACCCTGATAGAGCCTGTTAGCTAAATTTCTTCTTTCCCTGGTTGTCAGGTTGGTCTTTCACTCAGCAGTGAAGGAAGCTTTTTGTAAATTGGAAACAAAAACACTGTTTCAGAACTGAAAAGGCAACAAGAATACCTCTGGCACGACCAATTTATTCATAAAGACTGCTTTTTACTGCAGCGTCAATACTGATGGAACTGGTTTTAACAGAGAGCAGAATTGCTCCTGTTACCAATAGTTTTTTTGGCTTAGAGCTTTGGGGAACAAATGGGGACCATACAGACAGGATGGAGCTGGGGTAGGTGGTTCTCAACTGAATGTGATCAAGCTTTGGGTGACAGGAAGTTTCGTATTTTAAATGAAAGGTGTTTTACTGTACTGGATCCCATGGTATTGTTTTCTTCATTAATATGCACTTATTCATATTGAGGAAGACTATTTCATGCCACATGTGGAGCAAACTAGCTTTAGATTTTACAGTATTTTTCACTAGTTTTGTAATAAGTTGATGGCAGGCTAAAGACAGCATTGGAAAACCCATATTGAATCCTGGGGAGAAGGAATGAGAAGGTCTGATTTCCTTACCAGAGCCTGCAGGATGCTCCCGAAGTGTAACAAGTGGTCCTGCAACTTGCAACACAAAGGGCTCGTAAACAAGGGAACCTTTATTGCAGAAAAGTTTCCACTGCAGCGAGTTCTCAAATGGTCCATAAAAGGGCATAAATTGGCTCTTTCATTTCAGAAAAATAAAATGCCTTCCCACTTGATAGCACAAATAGTAGAACCCGAAGCCAGCTCTTGTTTAAGGTGTTTACAGGATTAGGCACGCACCAGAGAATGGGAGTGGAGTAGTGCAAGGGAGGAGCCCACTCCTCCCCGGATTGCTGTGTCATGTACCTGGACCCCGAAGATCCATTCAGCATTCATGTTAAAAAAAAAGCAGACAAACAACACCTTAATGGTTTAAAAAGCACTGGCAACAGAGAAGCACCAGGATTTGTGCTGGTTTTGTTGCAGCCTGACAAAAAGAGAGAAGGCCCTTAATTTTAAGAGTTCCAGGGCTTCTTTTTTTCTTTTTTCTTTTTTTTTTTTTTCAGTTATTCGCATGAGAAAATAACTAGGCATTCCAACAACATCATTTGGCAGAAATGAAATCTAAGTGCTCCAATTTGAGTTTCAATAAATCAGTACTAGAATTGGCTCTGTCACTCTATAAACTCTTGGGCATTAGCTTTTATACCCTTTTGGAACTGGCTGGCTGCACTCTTAAGCACGCTGATCATGATGGAGTGATGGTTTCATTATGACATGCTCTAATAAAAAAAAAAAAAAAGCAGGAGAATATTTGTATTGCTCTCCCACCCCAAAGATGAGTAGATTTTTAATGGTTTTGTTACAGCCTAATGAAAATAGAATAGTTTATTTAACATTTCCAGGATTTCCTTTCTTTTCTTTCTTTCTAAAAAAATTTTTGCATAAATAAAAAGGTAATATGATACCACACAGCAGCCATTGCTGTTAACATGATCTTTCTGTAATGGTGTGTGGAAGAATGCACAACAAAGGAACTAGAAAAGCTTTGTAAATATACGTTGCCAATTTTGGCAGGGAATAAACCTGTCTGATTATCTTTCTTCTACTGCTGTAAATGATATTGCCCTTTTATTGAACAGATGCAAGCCCTTCTGAATCCAATTAAGGCTTCTCAGGTGTGCCCATATGAGCAAATTTTGGATGCTGAGGTGTACGTGCATTGGTGCAGCAGGTATTTCTGTCACAAAAGCTATGAAGGCTGGGTGTAAGTGTGTGTACATTGCAGGGACTATGTGTTTTTCCAGCGCAGACACTGTCAGAGGCTCTTGGTATCAGTGAATATGAAAAGCATTGTTGTTTCTCTAAATGTTATGGCAAAAGCATGAATGGAATTACAGCATTTCTAAATATTTTGCCTAATTAGTCTGTTGGGAAGAATTTGAACTCCGCTTGTCCTGGATGTGAATGCAAAGTATTGACTAAACCCGAAACGCGCTTGCTGGCCCTCAGGAAGGCGAGGGGTCAGCACTACCAGGCAGCTGCAAACCCCAAAGGACGCTTTTCATTAAACCCTCCTTCCTAGCCTTTGTATCTTTGAGGTTTTCTTGACTCTGAACCAAAAGTAGCTCAGATTACAAGCCCAGGTCTTCCTCCCCTGGTTTAGAAGCATGTGATGCAAACAGAAACTGAAGGCATAAGCCATTTCAATAGAAAGTAACCCAGGAAAGGGCTGTATCCCTGTAAAACAGCTATGACCTGCTAGGCCTAGCCCCAACAGCTGTGGGTCCCCCTGCTGTATCTACAGCATCCCCTGGTACATTATTCCCCAGCTTATTCCAAACCAAAGCTTACTTTCTGTGGTAGAAAAAGTAGCTGCTTTCCCACAGGAGAGAAAAGCTGGAGCAAGGAACTCTGCCTGTGGTTTCATAGCCATTACTGTCAGGGCTGGAAATGGGGGAGTGATGACAGATCAAAGGGTTTTATCATTGTGACACAGGTTCTAAAAAGAAAGGGCCTTAAATGCTCTATCTGTCTTTGGTCCACTGCTACAGCTACCAACACAGCCACAATAACAGTGAGCGGCGGTGGTTAGGTTTGCCAGCAGACATGGCCCTCTTCACTGGGAGGTCTCCCTGGGACCTTCCAGTTCTTGGGAGGCTCTGGAGGGTGATGTGAGTCCTCGACGCTGTCTTTCTGGCAACACTAGACAGCACTGCAGAACAGGAGTGCGCTTGGTTGTCTCTGAGCAGGTCCCTGTACCTTTTCAGTGTAAATCTCATTTAACAAATTCCACATCTGATTGGTAGGGCACATCTGTCTGACATGCTTCATCACATCATGTCTGCAAGAACTGGGAGCCAACAAAGGAGAGAAGCAGGATGATGGGGGAACTCAGAGGTAGGAAGAGGACATAGTAACAACATTAAAGACACTCTTGGAGCGGAGGCAGATCAGTTTGGCCTCATTCTGCTTATGTGGGTAGATGACAGACCTCCTGTTGCCAACTTCTCTTCCACTAGAAGGAGAGACACTTACCCTTCTTTCCAGAATTGTCCTGGTTGTTTGCGAGAGGATCTTCTGCTGTGTGTGATACTCAGAAAGTCCTGGATGCCAAATGCTTTTCCAAGTACCTCTTTCTCAGTGACAGTTTGGTTGTCCCTTAGGTGGTTGGTTACCTGGAGATGACTCTCACTCAGCTTGGACAGCCAATATCGGCACTGATCCCTTTCAGAGCAGGGAAGGCCCAGAACTCAGAAAAAAATAAGTCACATCACTTCTTGTCTATGGGCTAAGCATACCTGTGCAAGTGAAAAATACACAGGCATGGTGTGCAAGTCTGCGTGCACTTAACTGCAATGAACATGGGCTAACCTGCCGTCACATGGAGAACAAATTAACAATCTCCTACTACTAAATTCTGTTCCCCATAGGTTCACTTCTGCCTCCTAGTGCTGTTCCCCTCCTCCTCTTGCTCCCAGCCTGCCTTACCTCCCCTACCTCTTCTCTGTTTCAACCAACACTTTACCCAGCTGAGGAATAGAAAGTCCCAGCTTCCCAGCTTTCACACTTTCACCTTAGAACTCACCCTGCTTCTGCAAAGACCGCTCCCCCTCTCCTGCAGCGGGACCCCGATCTCACCCCCTGCCAGGCCTCCTCCTGTGGGGAGCTGTGCTGAGGGTCCCAGTAACCGGTGCCAGAGGCAGGCGGTGTGAGCAGGACCTGCTGCTGGCTGACTGTCCGAGTGAAGAGGCTGGGACAAGGCAGCACTATCTCACTGATAGCGTAAAGCAAGATTACCAGGAAATTGCAGATTCAATGTGCAGAGGAAGCAAAATGGTCTCACTGAGTTCACAGGAAGTTTTACCACTTACTGTGGAGAAGCTGGCTTATTTTCTGCTCACATTTTTCATCATAACATGAATGGGCTTGCAGGGCAGAGACAATTCTTCCAAGTCACCTTCTTATGTTCTCTGAAAACACATGGGGTGAAGTCTTGGCCCTCCACAAGGCACACTTGGCATCAAGGTGGCACCTAGAGTCACTTTGAACAGTAGCCAGTGATTTCTCAGATATGTTCTAGAGTCCCCTAGTTCCTGTGCATTCAGGACTAAACTATAATCCATGCTGGGTGTATTAAGAATCATGTATACTGTGAAGATGGATTTGTTACACTCAAATAAATAAACACCTAGGAAATGAGCGTGTTGAAAAATTCAGAAAAATGAATGTGAGGAATCAAAATTAGGAACTAAAAGTGGCAAAAATGACTGCTAAAGGGGGAAACAGCCAAGAAATCCTGTATTAGTGAAGCTTGTTAAATCAACAACCTGTTGTGTCTGATATTGTAAGGCTATTAGCAGGCTTCCCACTTCACTGTGGTAAATTGGGTTTGTTATTGCATGCTTCAGCCCCAGGATTACTATTTCAAGCAATTTTAATGTCTGAATTTCTTCTTTATTTTATGGTGGGCAGGGTTAATTCTCTGAAAATAAAATAGAGTAGTGCCAAGTAAGTTGTTCAGTATTTAAAAAGCATCTTTTAGCCACAGCCATCACGTAATATTATCAGTAAAAGGTCAGTATTTTTTTTATGCTTAGAGTAGGAAATAATCATGAGATCTTAGGTGCTTCAGTGAGGTTACGTGAGCCAAATGAAGGCACTTTAGCAGACTTTTTGCCTTCAGAACCTCTTCAGTAAACCACCGATCTGTCTCATTTCTACATGTAGCTCAGGTTTGTGGTAAATTATTCTTTGGTTATATTCTCTTGTGCCTGAAGGTTTCTACCTAGGAGCTGAAATCTGTTCTTTTATTTCAGGAAGTTGTCTAGATAGGGTTACAGCAAATGGCTCATGGCAATCCTTAATGCTAATCTTTCACACACTTCAGAACATTAGGTTAAAGGGAGGACAAATACCCTACTTGCTCATGTAATTGATATGTTCCTCCTTTCACTTTCCAAGATTTTATCCATAAATGTGAGGATATGGCCATCATGCACATCTTTTCTACAGCTGCTGGTAACCTCGCTCATGATCAGGCAGCAGAGATGTGTGTTATGCCATCAGGTCTGCATGCAAGTCTTGTCCTTCAGGATAGGGCTTGGAGGTGAAGTTTCTCAGACTTTCTGAGTACGCACTGACTTTGGGCCATCTTTTCAAGGGTGTACCGTCGCTTAGGGTGTCTCATTTTTGAGCTATCAAGTTGAGAAACCTGGGATTTTATTTTTGGACCAAAGAAATTCTCGGAGTGCAGTTGGTGGCTGCCCAGCAGAAATTCAGGCTCAAATGAACCCTGCTTGAAGGCGTGCAGAATGGGTGCTGCTTTTGAAAATGCTGGCTTCTACCTCGCTTTTCTTCCTGGAAATTACTGCAAATAATACTACTAAAAATAATAATTACTGCAAATAAAGGAGGTAATTTGCCTGGTAGTCTTTCTAGTCTCTTTGGGCTGTTCCTGTTTGATATGCAAGGTGACTGAAAGTGTCAAACTTCTGCAGACTTAAATTAAGCGCAAACTGCATTTTCTTACTTGGTAACACAGCCTATTTATTAAGTTCAAAGGGGCTCTTCCGACATTGTGGGTGTGCACCTGAGTTACTAAGCGAGTACATACCTAGAAGAAGCGAATAGGAAACACAAATAGATAACACGGGGAGACATTGATTTATCTTTTGACTGCTTAACAAGTCTTTTATAACAGTGATTTCTGGGATTGAGTCCATCTGGGATGAATAACTTCTATATAACATTTGGGGTCTAATTTAAGAGCTGGATTCTGCCTTTGGCTGCCCCCTAAGAGAGCAGAGAAGCACATATGGTAGAAAAGCTCAGTGTAGTGACCTTACATGTGGTATGACTGCCCAGACAGCAAATCTGCTCTCTGCCCTAGAAGATATTGCTCATGTAGCAGACTGCGCACTGAGATAGCTCTTAGTAGCTAGAAAATAGCTCATGGGCTATTTCTTGTGTTAGCATATGCATGCGTTGTCCTCAGCAGCAAAAGCAGCTGCTGATACAACGTGCAACCAGTTGGTGCTGGAAAGTGGAGCAAGGAGCATCCCACGGCACCAGGCTGCCTGATACAAACTGGCCTTCAGTCATTGTTCTCTTTATGAACTGGGGTTCCCAGTGTCGCTGTTCCTTGCTGACTGGGGCAGGATGCAGGGACAGGATGGTCCCTAACACTTCAATGACAACAATCCGTTGTTTTAAATACTTTTGTGCAGGATTGAGCTCATCTTCTTTTTGATGGTTGGGTTTCATTTTGAAGACCAGGGAGTGAGTGTACCTCCTGCTGGGAAAAGGCCTTCCAGTCTAAACAGTGCAGGCAACTGAGTGCCTTTGCATGGTAGGTCTTCACCAAATGGGGATTAAAAACAAAGGCAAGGAATATGTGACCTTCCCACCTTAAACTCTGCATGCCATGTGGCTGGTGGGAGGAATTAGCAAGGCTCCACTGTTCATTGTTGTGGGTGTCTTTACGAACATTAAGTGACAGAGAGCCAGCGGGCTAGCAGTAAATACAGATAAGCACCAAAATCCACATTAACACTTCTCCACTCCACTGACAACAGAAAAGATATTGGAAGTGTTACTGTTTTTCAAAAGTTAAGTGTCAAATTTGGTCTGTGAAGCAGAGGTATTTAGGGTCACGGTGACATAATATATCTCATCAAGTAAGCAGTATTTGCAGGGGACTGTGTACAAGCCAGCTATATGTGTGCTCTAGCCCTGCTTAAAATAAACCTACACATACTATCACTTTCTTATTCTGGGAACCAGCTAAAGGGAACGAGGGCTGCACCAGCTATGTATCAGTATATACTGCACATACGCTGATTACTCCCACTCTTGTCACGGCCATTTCTACTCAGCTGTTGCCAGTGTTGTGGAGAGGCATAACTCCAGATATTTTGCAGATTGCAGCAACAGGGTACTCAATGTTTGCTTTGCACCCTTTCTGTTTTCAACGGGTGATGGGTTTCCAGCTGCATGTGTGCATGTAGAAGCAATATGTGTGCACACAGGCAACTTGGTTACAGAATCACAGAATCCTAGGGGTTGGAAGGGACCTCGAAGGATCATCTAGTCCAACCCCCCTGCCAGAGCAGGGTCACCTAGAGTACATCACACAGGAATGCATCCAGGCGGGGTTTGAATGTCTCCAGTGAAGGAGACTCCACAACCTCTCTGGGCAGCCTGTTCCAGTGCTCTGAAAATTCCTTGCTGCTGTGGGAGAAGGGTGTGTTTATTGACAGGATTATTATTATTATTATTATTTATTGGACTGGATGATCTTGAAGGTCTCTTCCAACCTCAGTGATTCTATGAGGGGCACCTGAGCCTTCATCCAAGCTTCACTGAAGTCAGTGGGAATCTCTCTGAAGGTGTCACAGTTGTAGTGTTACCACCCTAGAGATGGCAAAGCAGCAGTGGAAAATACGCATGATGCTCACTCAGCAAAGGCTGGAAACCTTAATGCCTACCTCCCTTCTCCCAGTCCCCCCATTCTTTTCCACTCAAGTTTGTTGCACAAGCTGGTAGAGATGAAAAAACAAATACTTTGGGATAATGATGCTGAGTCATTAACCAGCGTGAAGGAAACAATTCATCCAGTTATCACCAGCCAGCTCCACCTCCAGCCTCCCAGTAGCTGGGGGCTGCTAAAGTGCCGTCCCTCCTCCTCGGAGCCTTTTGTGTTACAAGTCCCGCTGTCCAAGCAGGAGCGGGCACTCTGGTATATGACTCATACCCTGGGCACTGCATTAGCTACGATAATGCTTTCTTCTCAGACCCTTTCATATCTAACACAGTTGGAAAAGTCTGAAATAAGTAGAGTGGGAAGGGGAGACAGATTTGCTCTTAATTTCTTCTCTTTTATGTATTTAAATTAATATCTGAAAACTGACTTTAAAAGGGACCTCATCTTGGCCTCTACAATTGTAAGTCTCAATTTTCACATCTATTTCTGTGTCTGCAGCATCCTTGATATAGGTATATACATATTGCAGATGCCAGTTTGCATATAGAAAAGCTATTTTTGCAGTTTAGGAGGTGTGGGAAAAGCTTTTCTATATGCAAACCAACATCTAGATTTTGAAAATGTGTCATTAAGTGGTAGTTTATCACAGATTTTTTCCCCTTCCTTCTTTCCAAAAGTCTATATACATATGATTGGAATACTGTGTGAGCTGCTGGTTGAATAGGGTTTTCTGATTCTTCAGTAATTTATATTTACTTCCATCTAACAATGAAAATTGCTTAGAGTGCACAACTTTCAGCCTACTATGGATTAAAATGAATTTTGGAAATGTCCCCAGATTCCTGGCACATTTATTACAACAACTTAAAATATAGAGCTTTTGGGATCTTTAATCTTCACATTCCTGTAATAAGAAAAGTTGTAGAATCCATCTCTGAAGGACAAAACCTTATAAAAATACTGTGACTATATACTGGTAGTAGGCTTTCTTCATATTAAATCTCTCATCCATATTCAGTGAGGAAAAGCCTCTCATTTTCTTGTATGATAACATTATTTTTTTTTGTTGAAAAGCACCCAAGAAAAATCATCAGCCTGTTGCTGGAGGTCCACTTTCCCCTTGCACTCCTTTTCCCTCTGCACAGCCTGGCACAGCTGATGGGTGGACACTGGAACGGCGTGCCACCTGGGAGAGGAGAAAGAGGCAAAGCCCAGGGGGTGGACAAGCAGATGGAAAGGCAGGTTAAAGGATGGAGCATGTGCTTCCTACTCTTCCCTATTTCATGTACTTATCACAGTCCTGGAAGGAGCAATCTTTCTCTGGCAGGGATCTTATGGGTTATTTCCATCCCTAATTTCTAAAGTGCTAAAGTTAACGGCATTTTATTGCTTCTTTTCCAGTTCACCTCTAATAACTTGGCCTCCACACATTGCAGCTGCAGATAAAATATATACATGAAGGAAAATTCCACTGAACGTATTGTTTTTCACTTTCTCCTTATTTCCAAACACCACTCTCCAAGGATGCAATGCCAGGTTACATATTATATATTAGCCCTCCTTCTTCTGTTCCTGGATCCCATACAGAAACCTGTTTGTCATCTGTAAGGGCAGCTGAAGAGCAAGAAACAAATGGATCATTCTTTCATGCACAGTTCAGATAGCAAAACAGCTGAGCTGGTCTGTTGACAAAGACCCAGTATCAGAAAGCATACAATTTTGTGGAAAGGTGCGTTGTTCAGTGATCATGTATCTAAGGAGTGATCTTTGGATGTGACACAACATGAAAGTGTCTAGCTATTACTTGGATTCTTCCAGGGTACAGACATTGTGTAGTGCCTGCCAAATTTGAGAAGCCAAGGAGAATCTGTTTAAGCTGGAACACCCCACTATGGATAATAAACAGTGGTTGTTGGTGACATTATGGAAAAAACTGGGACAGTCATTTGCTGTGTGATACCTGTATTTACATTTTATCTATGGATATTGCTAGACCTGTTGCTATTCTTGCCAAATGAAATGATAGATATAAATCTTCTACAAAAAAGACAGATATGGGCCCATTGTTTATATGAGATGGAATGATTTAATTATTGCTAATTATTCATTTTGGTAGAACTATGAAGAGGTAAAAGCCTTTTATTTTTATTTTTTTTTTAGAAATATAGGAAAGAAAGCAAACTTAAACTGTTCCAGTTTCTTTGGTATTTTCATACTGATAATGGGCTTGTTCAGTTTCAAGACTTAGGAATGCTTAGAGCACAGGAAGTTAAGGTTAAACAAGGCAAATTTTATCTTACCACTCTGCTAAAGAACATTGTCACTTCCTATGTATTTCTAAGTGGAATTTTTACTGCTCTTTCTAATGTGGCTGTCTGAAACCGCAAATACTACACAGGGCAGAACTGCTGTTTCTTACACGTAATTGATCTGTTTCTGTTTTTTGGTCCTTTGCTGTTGTTGTACTGTGTATTTGTCCCCCAGTTCTACAACTCATACTCACCTGCAGTAACACTTGCATGAGTGTCCTGCTTGCATCTTTGCAGCACGTGTAACACAGTTGCACAGCAGTTCAAGCCACCAAAAAGACAAGATTACAGTGATGCTGGTATTGCTGTTCCAGTTTCTGCTAGCACTGCCACCAAAAACATCGTCGCACCTTGCCTCTGCTGCTCTCTCTTCTCCACATTTCCTCTTGCCAATGTTAGCATTTATTTGGCTGATTGTTGAGCCAAACCATGAATTTGATATGGCTGAAAATTAAACAAATGCCACAACTCCACCATGAACACGTATGCATGTGTACACACATATGCATGCTTTTGGAATTACCGTAGAAGTCCTACCATAGGCTTCAAACACAGGTCATCAAACTGTAAATAGCCTGGGCTTTGTCTTGTTTTCTCTTCACAGAGTGTCTGGCAGACACAAAGCACTAGACAAATAACAGCATTGCCATGGAAATGATCATAGCCAGTATGATTGCTAGTATTCGTATCTTCTGAAGTTGAAGGAATGAGAGATCCTTGGATTAGTACCTCAGGTGAGTGAAAATGTCATGTCATTAATCATTGGCTACAGCTAAGACTTTAACCTCTATAACACATATTCTATGAGCAGAGAAATGACAGGGGTGTTGCAGGTGGCTTTCTGTTGGCAAAGAATATCCTTAGTGTGAATGCTGTCTGCAGCACCACCCATGTCTGCAGTGGTCTGTGACCACCATAGGTAAGTTCTTCTCTCCACTGGTATCAATCTGTGTTATCGTAACGTGCCATAGGAGTGCTGGACTTCACGGCTGCTTTATGCACGGTTCCCTCCATGGGCATAGAAGTGGATGGTACAGGCTCAGTTGAAGCTGCTGCCTAAATAGGTGAGCAAACAAAGGCAGGCAGGATGTGGTCTTACTGTTCTAATTTTACATCAGGGGATGTTGGCACAGTGCTGAGCATGAGTAGTTGGTGGTGCCAATGGAAACATGCCAATATTGTCAGCTGCTGCATTGCCAATATTGGAGGGGAAGAGCCTGCAAAGCACTGGGTATAATTATGTGCATTACTACCCTATTAACATGAGGTAGGCGTTTGGTACCTTCTATCTTATAATCTAGGTTTTCCATGAGAACTTGGGAATGTGACACATTAAAGAAGCACCAGCTGAAAGAAGTGATGTTGAGAATTACCGATTGTATCATATCCTCCGCACAATTTTGTGCAGGGAGGGAACTTTGCAGACTCCACTGCTGAAAACCAAGGAAAGGAGTTGCTGTTATGCCCTGAGTTATTCTGCTGAGAATAGCACAAGTTGTTCTGCCTCGCAGACTTGTAATATCTTATTACACAATGCAGACAATTCCACATCCCATAAAGCAATGACACAGTTCATTGTTTCACAGTGTCCATTTTTTGTATCTAGTTTCACCAGCAGAAAGGGGAATTGCTAGAGTAATTTTTTTTGTGTATCCGCATTCATAACATCTCTGCAAGGGGCTGTTTGACTTCCTATTTTCCTGCAACTGTCATCTGTTTTGCTGTGTCTTCCACATACTGTTTTTCACACACATTTGCTATAGAAATTGTTCTGTGACTTACCTAATCCTAACTTCTGTACAAAGCTCCTCACATTTTGCTGATACAATATACAGTTCTGAAAGCAAAGTTCTGTTCTGATTCACCTCACTTTTGGTAGCATTGTCAATACTGTAATTGCCCTGTAAATGTGACAGCTAGATCACCTTCCACTACAAATAGGTGTGACTCTTTCCCAGGCACTAGTAGCTGCTGAAGCAAGCCTGAAGATCCCTTTTTTTTAATGGGATTCACTGTTGAGGATCACTGCAGTATCTCATAAAGGCAGTCCCATTTCATTCTCACTTGCTGGACAATACTTTGCATACACACGTGTATGTAAACACACACACACACTTGGGAGGGCTGTGTTCATTGCTACCAGACTCTGTGCTTGCCCTAACTTGCCGTGCTTAGTAACTCAGGTTTGGCAAACTCTTGCTCCTACCAAGATTGCTGTGTTGTTAAATTGTGTGTTAAATTGCAGAACAGACACAGCAGGGCTGGAAGTAGAAAGCAAATCCTACTGATTTTCTCGAAAGCTAAGAAGTTAGAGATTTTGGATGCAGATTGGTAGCTATACAAAAGGATGCTGCAAACTGTTTTCATCTGTTGGCTGTATATTTTTTGCCTCTTTTTTTTTTTTTTGAGGTTGTGGTCCTGAGAGAGGTTTCTGGGTTTTTATTCAAAGTATGGAAGAAACAGCTGATCCTCCATTTTTACACACTCAGATAGTATTGCTTGCCGTGTTTCCTTCCAAGGCTTTTGTTTTGTTACTTCATCACGTATAAAAAAAACAACGGAACAATCTGGAGCTTTTTCCCTCCAACAGATGAGATGATAGAGCTGTTTACTGTACTACATCCAGTTAACTCTCTGAAAATTCAGTGAAGGCAATGGGATAACCAAGACACCATTAAGGGGACAAAAAGGCCAACAAGTGTTATGACTGGAAATGATGCATATGCTATTAAAACACCCCTGGGGTGATCCTCAGAGCCCATGCTTTTTTTCAGGTCTGGAGGTCAGAGTATGCTTTCATTTCTAGGTGGAGCACCTTTCCTGCAAAAACTCATTGAGACAAAAGTATGGAAGCCCTGATTCCTATGGAATCCTATGGAATCCTATGGAAGCCTTTTCTCATGGTGGAATCCCATTTAAAAGTTCAGACTAATTGAAAGTTTTATGCTCATGAATGCAGAACTGGCCTGTAATTGTCACTAAGACAGACTTGTACTGTTCTGTCACTTCATTCATGGAAGAACTTGCAGTGTATTACACTGAAGATTTACTACAAGCTTCATTAGCTTTTCAAAAGCCATTAAGTTCTTAATGTAGATTGGTTTGAATATACCCATTATTTAAATATGCTAGATCCATGCACTGATTTTGTTTGCTGGCAATGAGATATATAGCTGAACATATTTACCATGCAGATATGTGGTATTGATTGCTACAGATAATTTCACAGTATCTCATATTTTACTTAAATTTAAAAAGTATAATAAAAAAGAGAGAAAGCAGATTATATATTTAGTATATATGTTCATTATATTGTATTCCATGATAAAAAAAAGTAAACTTGTATCAATTCCTTGTCTTAAGGAACTTAAATTATACTTGTAGTTGAATTAGACAGGTAAAACCAAAGTGATACAAAAACTCAGAGGTATTATCATTGTGTTACAAACTAGTTGCTTAGCTAGAAAGTTTCATTGGGATAATTTAATAAATTGATTTTTTTGGAAGAAAAAAATGGAGCTGGTTGAGCACGACAGGTCATTCCAAATCCATCTATGCTAGTGGCAGGAAGAACATTGGCTTACTCTCTCACTAGTTTTGTACCCAGAAATGCCTTCATGTTAGAGATGGTCCTCAGCTAAGTGTTTTTGCCAAGGTTATGCTTTTTCTTGTGTGACTTGAAAAGCGCAGAAAGATCAAAGTCAGACAAGGATGCAGCCCCACTCTCTGCTCCTAATTGTGCTATGTGAGATTATTCTAATGATGCAGAGGTAAGTGGATGAGTCAAAATGTTTGTATGTTCATTAGGAGGAAGTGGAATGGTTTCTGAACTGAAGCTTGAAGAAAGCATTTCTTGCAGCTTGCAGAATCTGGAGTGATTCTTTCATGCTTTCATGATAAATGAAGGGGCAGTGCTTTAAACAGTGGCAGAAGCTGGAGTGCTTGCTGGCCTCTTACAATGTTTTTCCTGTCCCATCGTGACTGTGTTGGTCCTGCCTGATTTCAGACTGAGCTTTTTAATTCTTCCTTAGCCAGCTGCTAACTTTCAATACACTATCTATCATTTTTTTGTGACACAATTGACTGTGTTCGTTGAGAAGAGAAGAGCCAAATGATTCTCAAAGTCATTCCAGCGCAGCATGTATCAATCTGTCTCACAACTTTTCCAAGACTTGGTTTTTTCTCTTGTGGAAAATAAAGGGAGACTCAGACACGAATCTATAATTTTATTCCAAACCCCTAAATATTCCAGGTCTTGGGGGAGTTCAGACAAATGTTCTGGCTTTTACTTTCAGTTTGGAAGTCTCATTATTGTGTGGGGTTTGGAAGCGCTACCAAAAAGACATTTTGCTACTGAATTCTGATCACACAGAAATACAAATGATCAGAAATTTTGTAACAGTTTTAGAAAAACTGTTATTATTAAATTCTTAAAACCTACTCAATTCCCAGGTGACCTCATTTCCCAGGTAGATGATATCAGTAGCACTAAACACCTATAGACAGTCTGACTTTTACAAATGATAGTACATTTGCACAAATATTAATTGTAGAAATTGAGTAACAACTGCATTAATCATTTGTAAAAACTCAGCTTGGGGCTTCCGGTTGTAACAGTATAGGCATCTACTGCAGGTTGCACATGCATGACTTAAAATTGAAATCAATCACCTTGCACTCAATAGTTTTCTTAGTATAATATTGCTAGGACTAAATTATTTTGTAGTATGACTCCAGTGAGCTCTGTTCACTGAAGTTAATACTGGGAAAAATATGGGATCCTGTTTGTTATGGACAATTTTAAGTTGTTGCTCCATAATAAAGAAACCAAGACTAATGACAAGGCCTTTTCTCCCCACGACAATCTTTCTCTGGCTAGCAGCATGAGAGGGAAACAGAGAAGATGCCTGACGAATACTCTTTATGTTAATGCCAAGAGAGAATTCCTTAATCTTGTGGAATGAATGATGTGGGATATGTAACACTTCTTGAAGTGGGAGTAGAGCATGTCACAGCTAGCTTACTTGCCAGGCAGGCAGCCTGGGGAGGGGTAAATCTACCTCCTCACCTGCTAAACATACTTGGCATAAACTGATGGTTTCTCCCAAATATTCCTCTCTCTTCTCAACAGATTCTCACCTGCTCTTTCCCCTGCACCTTTGAAAAAGCTTAGTGTAAGTTAGGTTTTAGCCTCAACTATTTCTTGTTTACTGAGTATTTCTAATATCTCCACAGAGACCTACAGAAGCTATTATTTTCATGGGGATTTCTCAGACAAAAATACTTGTGCATGTTCTGGATAATGCATGTGTACTAAATCTGAGGCTTTTGAAATCATTAGATTTGCTCTGCAAGGCGGTATAGTTGGTGTGTGAGTGCATAGTAAAACAGAAACATTCCTGTTGCATCAGAAGTCCTGCACAGGTGATCATCAGCTCTACAATATACACACAATTGCTCTCATGCTTCTTGGAAGCATCAGCTTCAACCCGCGTGAAGCACAGAGTTGATCTGCAGGTGTGCAATAGGTGAGTCAATGATAGTCAGACGACTACCAGCCATGCTCAAAGTCACCAGTCCAGTCAGACTGTCTGATATCTGAAAATTCTGAAGAAATGTATGAAATCTGCATTTTCTGCTCAGACACAATTTTTTAATGGAAAAAGAATACATGTCCAGGGAAGCTGGGTATATAGTAACCTGGCACAGGAGTTACTGTCTCCCTAAGAGAGGCAGGGACAAAGGCTGGCTGAACATTCTTCTCTTTAATAAACTAGAATTTGGGAAGAGAATGTTCTGAAGCCATGATTCAGGGCTTCCCCTGGAAAGCAGGAGACAGGTGGGCTCTGCTGAAACAAGGGAGAATTGCATTTGCTTGTTTATTTTTTGCTCTCCTCATATATTTACAAGATTATGAGCATACACACATGTCAGCACTATTAATAGCAACGTAATAGCATGGGTTTTGCATGTGTGATTTATAAGGGTGATGGGATCAAACCTCACCACTTCTCTAAATTAATCTGGGTTAGGGATTTCTCTGAGAAAATGTAGGTTTCAACTAGATTAAACAATTGGATCAGTTTAGATCTCCTTGTTCATGAAAGGAGGTCGTAGAGATGGGGGTCCATCTCTTCTCCCTAGTAACAAGTGACAGGACGAGAGGAAATGGCCCCAAGTTGTGCCGGGTGGGTTTAAATTGGATACTAGAAGAAACCTCTTCACTGGAACGGTTGTCAGGCACTGGAACAGGATGCCCAGGGAGGTGGATCAATCGCCATCCCTGGACTCGATGATCTTAAAGGTCTTTTCCAACCAAAATGATTCTATGATTCTATATTATTATATTTCCACAACACAACTTATTATCAGCAAATGACCTCACAAAGAACATGGCAAACAGCTGTAAATCTAGGGAGAGGCATTATGCACGTAGGAGGCGTCATTTCAATTGCATAGAATTACATTATCACTTTCATAGCACTAGAAAGATGCCTTAGCAATATACACAGTCTGCCATCATTGCCAACATAAAATGCAACCTTCACATGAGTTCTCTGTAACGGAAACCTAACCATCGAATCCAGTGCTGTTACAGTACAACAGCAGTGCAAGAAGATGGATGGTCCTGGTGTGAACAACAGAAAGAGCTGGGTTTTACTCCCCCTCATGTCATACATGTTTTGTGCAGCTTGGTGCATGTCGTTTCCCCCTCTTTGTACCTTTGCTACTTCTCACACCATTTTCTTGGCTTGGCTATTCAGAACAGCAGGCCCCCAGGACAAGGACTGTTGCCTCCCAAATGTTTGCAAAGCAATGCAACAAAAAAAGTCTTTCAGGTTCGTGACAAAACATTTGAGTCCTCTCACAAAAGAGAAATGCTAGTACTCGGTTGTCTCCCAGGTGATGGGATTTCAAGCTCCTTTTTCTAGAAATGCACATGGTGTAGCTATATTTTTTTTCCCTAAGTTACCAATGAAGACTTAACACCTGTTTTTCACCTGTAACAGGAAACCACTGCAGTAGTAATTCGGCAATTCTGGCACAACCTGTGTCTATTTACAATTGTAGAAGGTAGGAAGAGACCTCAAGAAATGATCTAGGGGTCAGAAAGCTTTCAAAGTTTGCATATTAGATCTGATTTCTTTTTCCCTGCTTTAAGGTTACATGCACTGGAAAGAACTTACTGGGAGATGAGAGATGCTTCATTCAATTACAACACTCTCATGAGGCCATGACTCCCAGCTCCAGATGCTGTACACTTGCCTGACAAGCTGTTGCCCTTGGGTCTAGCACCCCTTTCCCAAACATGCTCAACTATATCTAAATGACACCTTTTTCAGCTGTGTTGAAAACCATCAGTGTTAAAGACTCAATGACCTCCACTGCCCCAAGGCTTTCTTAGTCCCCTAGCTAGGAAGCTTTTTCTTATACATAGCAGAAACTGTAACTCTAGACCAAATTGAATCAGTCCATTTTCCAGTCTGAGACCTCATCAGTGCTGAGTACAAGTGGAGAAATTATTTCACATATCTCACCTAGCTAATTTATACATTTCAGCACAATACTTGCTTTTCTACACCAGTGTGGCATGGTTGATTCTTAGTCAGCTTGAGCGCTTCCAAAATCCCCAAGGCATTTTTGTGCAGATCTTTTGCCTTGCTGGCTGCTCTCCATTTGGGGGTTTATTCTCACTGAAGTGTAATAGTTTACACCTGTTCTTACTGGACCGAATCTCATTGTTTTCAGACCATTTCTTCAATTGACCAAGATGCTAATCCCTTCCAAGGTGCTTCCAAGAACTTTCTCTACAAATTTGGTAGCCATACTCAATATGCCATCTTCCAAACCATAATTCAAATAGTGAGTGGTACAAGTCCCAGGAAGGACATTTGTGGAATTGCTTTCCAGAATTCTTCCACTCACTTCAACAATGAACTAATGATAATTCCTCTTCTAGTATATTTTTCAAGCATCTGTAAGTCCACTTTATAACAGTTTCATTTTAGCTCGCTTACAAGAAATCACAAGCAACTATTGAAAGCCTTGTTCAAGTCAAGATATGTAATACCTATTGTCTGCAAGACCTGCTACTTGTCAGAGAAGGAAATAAGCTTGGTTCAGCATGATTTGTTCCTGGCAAATCTTTCTTTGCCTCTACTTATAATTCCATTTTTTCCCCTACAAAAAAGAAAACTTTGTTTAATAATTTGCTTCAATATATTTCCAGCAATTCAAGTTAGGCTGTTTTCTCCGCCTATATTCCTCAAGCTGCTTTTCTTCTTTTTTAAAAATGGGTACTGCAATCACCTGCCACCAGTCCTCCGTTCCCCAGGTGCTGTGAGAAAGGATTCCTCATGGCTCTGGGATTGCTTCAGCCAGTTTCCCATGTGCTTTCAGTTGGTTTCTGTCAGGTTTAGCTGACTGGAAAGTAACTGACTTACTGAAGTAGCCTATTCTGTTCTTTCTGCTATTTAGCCTTAGACATTAATGGTTCGTCAACTGACCATAGTTAATTCTTTTTGCTGAAGAGTGAGGGGAAAAAGACATTAATCACTCTCGCTTTTTCTGTGTCACCTCTTACTAGCTTTCCATCATTGTCCAAGGGTAGATCATTTTTTTGCCATTGTCTTGTTCTAACTTCTAATGCATAGAAGTGCTTTCTTGTTACACCCTCTTTCCTTTGCTGATTATACTGACTTTTTTGCCTTGGCCTTTCTGATTTTATTCTTACAGGCTCTTTTTATGTTTTTAGTCTTGTCCTTAGTGTGCTGTAGTGTAGAGTCACATTGGAGAGCTAATGAGTCACTTACTAAGATTTAAACAAGTTGCTGCCTGTAAGCTGGGGCACAGAAACTGATGGTGTGCCTGCTGTGGCTCTGCAACATTCTTTCCAGGGTTTCCTCTATCTCCACCTCATGCATTTATAGATGTTTCCTCGCCATCCTGTATTCCCCATAAACTACATTTGTTACAGCTATTTTTGGATTCATATCAGTCCTGTCTGCCTCCTAGTTTAAAGCCTTACTTACATAGTTGAGCCTTCTCTTCCCACTTGTTCCCTAGGCCACACTGGCACTCAGCGGTTCTCCCCTGAGCCCTCCTGGTGACTCCATCTTTCCAACCACATAATAATTTTCAGTGTGTCAGAGGCAGTGCCTTTGACTGGAAGAACTGGACCCTGTTCTGGCCCTCGACTCCTCTACTGTCACTTCCACCACCATATAGCCACATTTGACTTGCGCATGGTCTCACCTGGCAGAACCATTAACACATGTGCAAAGGAGCAGTAGAGGGTCTTTTTGAGAGGGCCAGGTGAGTCACAGCAACCTTACCGCACCATCTGGGATTTGGGGTTTTGGTGGGCAGGACATCTCCTGGGGTATCAGGCTGAACAGCAGAAAGATGTCTCCTCCTCCACTTTCCATCGAAAAGAATCACCAGTCATAAACACATTTTGTTACCTCTTGGGTGCAATGGTTTTGGGATGGGCTTGGGTTGAAATTATCTGTAATTTAAGGTTTTGTAGATTCCGGTTACTCGGTTTGAGACAGTTCATATTTCAAGTGAATATTTCAAGAAGTTGATGCATTCTTCATTCAGAGCACTTTATATGTCTAGAACCAATTGAATTTAGTTTTATCTGGAATCATTCAGCACTTCTGCAAATTAGACCACAAAATGTCAATCCAGACACCCAGAAACTAGGAGTATGAAATTTGTGGCCACCTGCAAGAAGTGTGGTTTAACTGACTTATCCAGCATCATACAAGAACTTTGTGGCAAAGAAGCAATTGAATCCATCCCAAAGGCAGACCTCAGCTGTTTTAACCAAGAGCTCATCCTTATTCACATGATCCTGTACTGTCATTTGCTGCACATCTTCCATTTGCTGAAACAAATGTGGGAAAACTCCTGTAGACAGCAGCCTCCTCCACTATACTGTCCTGACACAGCTCCAGAGCAGCTCTGCCCTGAAAAATAAATGTGGCAGAGATCCCATGGAAAGAAAAGTATGCAATTATATACTTTGCATATGCATATGCAAAGGAGAGGAAGGAGAAAATAACACTCCTCATTATGTAGTATTGATTTTGCAACCTAGTCCTCATTTAAAGCAGATTTTATATGTGCAATTATCTAGCTTTTAAAAAGCAAACAGTAAAAAAAAAATAATCAAAACTCCTTCCATCATGCAGCATCATATTGTTGCAAATGTCATCAGGGCCAAAGCCTTTAGCTTCACCACAGAGCTCCCTGCCACGCTAACAGGGAAACTGATAAGAGCGGTGGGTTGTCATCCATGCATGGACAGGAGGACTATTAAACAAATTTACTTTGTCGGGGGATTCACAGGTATTTGCTGACTGAAGAGGACTGGTGGTGGGGGTGAGTGGGGGTGGCTGAATCCAGAGATCTGCGGTTTTATTAGAAGGTCTGAAATACATGATTCTTCCTGTCCTCCTCTAGCACAGCCCATTCAGCTTCCTACTACCCTATCTTTCCCTATCCTAGTCTTCTTCAAGACTGCTCTTTCTCCTTCCTAGTATTTTTCCATCTGTCTATTCTTACTTCTCCATTTCCCCTTACCCTCTCTTTTATATCCTCTCACTAGATCCTTGTCCCAATTTCAGAGGACCACATCACAATCTCCTCCACGTTCCTTCCCACTTGGTCCTGCTTTGGTCTCTTTGGCCCACACTTCATCATGACAGTCCCACTCTTCCTTCATTTCTCAGCTCTGTTTCCTCTCAATCCTTCCTCCAGGGACAACCCTGCCCATGTGTCTAAGAGCTATATTCCCACCCAGATGCTTCAGGAGCCCCACGTACAAGTTTACAACAGCCTCATCTATTAATACTGCCTCCTTCACTTCAGCTTTGCTCACTCATCTGCTTCCTTGGGACCAGATGACTTCTGATGTGTCACTGTTCTGACCCAGCTCCAGCTGTCGCTTCCTTATGTCTGGAGTATGTCTGGACCACCATCACTGCCACGACTTCAGAGCCATGAAGGTATTCCCATGCGGGCTTTGTACTCCCTAGTTCACCTGCTGTTACCTCAAATGTATAGCAAACTGTACTGAGAAGGTGAGTAAATACTAGGGAAAACGGACATGTATCTGTATCTCTGTTTGTAGACAAAGACCAGTACAAGCAAACAAAAACACACTTGGCAGTGTAATTACTCTTTCCACAGGCAATTCCTGTTTTCTACTAACACCTCTGAAAATGTGTCCTGATCTGAAGTTCAAGACAGCTAACATCCTAGTCCTAAACCTGTTATAAATTTTTATTTTAGTTTGATATTGTGCAATGTATCACAGCTAGAAATTAAAGCTTTTCTTAAAAGGAGAGAATTGGCTTTGCTGTGGTGCACAGAGTACTTGTTTCAAAACTAGGTAAACATCATAAGAAAGAGATCAGTGAAGCGCAATATAGTTGTGCTTAGAGAGGCTATTAATGGTAATTTTGAGGTTTTAAAACAGTAGTTATTTTTCTTTCATTTTCCCCCTTAATTCTGCCATGTTGGACTAGATTCTTTGTCAGGCGTGTATGAGATATTGCATGGCATTTTTTAATTCCCTAGAACATTTCCAACAGCTTTTCCACTGAATACGTTCTGTATTTACATATGCATATAGAATGCATGAGGACATATTTTTATCTTGTGCTTTATCAGAAAGAGTGACATTATTAATTGGAGCTCTCTTGGTTCTCTCTGGCATAGAGATGGATGTGAAAGACACTAAGATGCAGAGAGGATGGTTTGCCTTTGTAGCACGTCCAACCTCCAGCATGAAAAAGTCATGACTCGAGCCTCTCAAAAGCCAAAAGTTTACACCTGTTACTTAAAAAGCAATAAAAATCGATATTAGGAGAGTTTGTATTTCCTTACTGAGTATTCGGGGCATGGCCACTACATGTTTTTCAGACCTTCCTCTATAACCGTATGCTTTTAAACATTAAATGAGAGTCTTCATACACTTGTCATTAGCGCTTTGAAGAAAAAACAAACTTGTGAAATTCAAGGTAGCTCCTACCTGGTGGACACACTACATCAGTAGTGAGAAAGTCAGAAAGCATTAGGAACTCCCACAAGGATACGAGATGTCACAGATGTACACAGTGGTCAGTTCATGAGTGAGTGTGCATAGCTATACATAGGCATTGTACATGGGACCTGGCACCCTTTCATGTGTGGCGTTCAGATGCAGATAGATACCCTCACTGTATCTGTGCTGCTAATATGCATGAGAGACCCTGAAGCATACAGGTCTCATTCAGTGAATACATATAGGAATGCCTGTCTTGGAGTGTTTATTAGATCTCATGCACAAGTGTTTCTGCATGCATGAGCAAATCCCAAGCACAGCTGTAAGTGGACTCCGGCTCAGTCTTAGGTTTGTGGGGCCTCAAGATGCAGCGAAGTACAGGTGAGGGTGGGATTCACAAAAAGGGGGGGAAGGGTTTGCTGGCCACATGCAGAGGTGTATTTGCGGGGCATGCATGTGGAATGTAGTTAGAAGCGAGTATGAATATAAATGGTGAATATTGGCAGTTGAAAGTGGCACTAGATATTTCAGTATATAGACTTGGGGATTTGCATAAAGTTCTGCATGCGAGAAAGACTTCAGCCCCAGCGACTGATTGTGTTTCCTTTTTTCTGTCAGAGGAGAGGTTTAAGCAGGTAGAACGCTGGTAGAGTGGCAGGGCATAGGGGTTTCGTGTTGTGGGAAGAGAACAGTGTGGCTTATGTGTGACTGTGCCATCACTGGCACTGGGAGGGTGGAAAAAGCTGTCCCATCATGTGTGTACGGCAGGGATACCTGGGCATTCTCACCTCCACTGGGGACTATCACTCGCAAATTTTCGCTGGATCTCCTCTGGAACTGACCCGGCAGCTGTTCATAACAAGGAAGAAGCTCAGGCCAGACAACACCGTATTTAAAAAAAACCAAACAAAAAAGCAAGCAAAGTAACCCAGGGAGGGCTTGTATGTGGTAAGCACCAACAGCCAGTAAATTATACCTGTCAGCTGACTGGCAATTACTGCCTAGGCACTGGTGGGGTGGGAGTCTGGGAATATGTGTAAACACTTCCGCATCGGCAGTGCATCCTGAACAGCTGATAACTTGCGGTGGTACACAAAACAGCTCCGAGTACCCATGTAGGCTTTGCTGTGCCTGTAGGGCACAGTACCTGTAGGAAACTACCTAGAACTCACATCTGCTTGAGATGAGAAAGGCCCACAGCACTACCAGTGCTGGCTGGGCTGCAAGCCACGATGGAAAGTGCTGGGAAAAGTTTTCAGTCAGCAATACCTGCTCCTGGGATTCATTTCACCAGCTATGGTATCCCTCCTGTGCAAGCAGAGCACCAGCAAGTGACTCGGCTTGTTGGTGTGGAAGGGCATGGCTGGGGTCCCCAGCTGAGATGCTGAAGCCTCTCTCGATGTGGTGGGGCTGGTGTTTCATAGACGTTTCATTACAGATTTTTAATCTCAAGATCTGCCTTCTTCCCTGCTTCCCCTTCAGGTACGGCACGGTGGCTCTGCTCCCTCATCCCCTGCCTCCATCTTTTCTGAGAGTAGACAAGGCCAAGCAGTAAGGGCTTCAAAACCTTCGGCAGAAACTTGGTGTGAACTCTTCTTAAAACCAGCTTGCATGCTGGGTGCTCTGGAGTACGCGTGAGCGTGAGGGAAGGGGGCACCCACAGAGAGACGTTGCCTCTGCTGTTGAGGAAAGAAATCCTGTTGAAATGAGCCCGAGGTGCCTCCAGGCTCTCCAAATGCCCCTCTCAGGTGGGTGCATGTGGTTGTAGGCTTCTGGCACAGCCAGGGCTGGACACCAGTGTCAGATGTGCTGCCTCAGCTCGCTCACGAGGGCATCAGTGCCACCGACCCTGATGGCTGAGCACGAGTGCAACGCCAAGGTGAGCACTGAGCACCGCCCGCTGGGAAATGCTTGCCCAGAAGTTCCCTCGCCCCGCGGGAGCAGCCAAGCGCCAAGGCCAGCCATCCTCCAGCCACGCAGTTCCACCTGGACCCCACCGCCCTCTGTCCCTCTGCCCAGCCGGCCGCGGGCAGCCCGCACGCATCCACCTGCACTCCTGCGCAGCGAGGCGCTGGGATGCGGAAGGTTCTGGAAGAGCTGGGGGTGCCCCACACGTGCGGCCCCGGCCCGCCGCGGCACCCTCGCCCGACCCCGTGGCACAGGGGCGCTCCTGCCCCGCCGCCCCGCC
>VZRW01008801.1:124057-136637 GCA_013398125.1 Aegotheles bennettii
GGGAGGCCGAGCATCCCCTCGCGAGGTGCCAGCCCCCCTCTGCACCAGGGAAGTGGCAGGAATTGCTTCTCCTTCTTCTGTTCTAGTTTTTTTACATCATTTCCCCTGCTCCCACCAGTTGAGCCCGGCTCCGCTGGCCGTTATCGCCCACGGGAAGGGTCGCCAGCCGCTGCCACTGCTTCTGGTGGCCTGGTGATGGGGCGAGGTGGCACACGATGCTCTGTCCTACACGGGCGGGAGGGGGGTGTGTGTGTGTGCGTGCTCCTGCCTAAAAACAACAATAAAATCGAAACACCTCTGTGTGGATGGGACCCTTTATTTGGGAAGTAACAGCTGATACTGGCCCTCCTCTAGTACCTTCTGTAGCCTTTGTTTATCTGTTACTTCCCAGCTCAGTGTGCAGTGCTGGTTGTGGAATGTAGCAGCACTCCTGTTAGGCTGTTGCCCTTCCCATCTGACCCAGCGTGGACACGCTTGCTCTCACATTTAACCTTCATTTGAACGGTCACCTGTATTTGTCACAGAATAGCAGGGAGCTGAGCAGCGCTGCCGTGTTGCTTTTGTAGTTATGGGAGCATGTCTTCATGTATTACATGTGCTGCGTATACTAGTACATTTCCATTCATTTTACATGTACCATCCACATGTCAGGAGTGGCTTTTTTTTTTTCCAACTTGGTTTAACTGCAGAAGCTGTAGTAGACTTCTCAGGTGAGTCCTCTAGTGGAGAAATACAGCAACAGGGGAAAAAAACTGTTGACATTGCTGCACCACCTCACGGAGCAGCAGCATTTGCTCTGACAAAACACGCTGCTTTTGCACTCGGGTTGTCAACATGTGATAGTTTTTATTTTTTTAATTTATTTTTTTCACACCCCTTCCCATCAGGTGTATAAGCCATAGGTAAGGTGATGAGATGCTTTTTTGTGTACATGCTATTACCATGGGAGGTGCATTATGCTGTGCAGACACTATAAATGCAGAGTAGGACAAAGCATAGCAAATCTGACATAACACAGAGGAGGGGATAAACTGACTACTCTGAAAGGATGCCATGGAATTCTGTCTGGTGGAAAGGAGCTTTGGTTCCTAGGATCTGTGCACAGAGATGCAGGGAAAAGCTTTTAGCTGTAGGATGCTTCTAATGAGCATCAATGCACTCAGGATTTAACATCTGCAACCCATTCCTTTTTGAAGTTTGACTTGCTGGTATGTTCTTTCCTGGTTGCTATATCTTAAGGGGTTTTTTTTAGCTCTGTGATTACGTTAAAACACTCAAGTTTTGATTCAGGTGTATTGCTTGCTGTTTTTAACCTATCCTTGTTGTAAGTCTAAAATTTAGAGAGTCTATCTCTAGATGTTGGGGTTTTTTTGTTGTTATTGACAGTACACCACATCTAGGTGCTTTTTTGTGTTCCAGTACCTTGCTACTGCTGCCTTTCCTGTGCAATGAGAACACTGGAAAGAAATTTCTGTAGCGGTCATATGCTACATGGTGCTGCTGAATCCTGGCAGAGGAGTTGATCTAATGACCCCCACAGCACTGCATAATCTTAATTGTAATGCTAACTTAAATCGGAGTGTGGAGACCTGAATATGGGGCTAATAAAGAATCTGAAATCAGAGTGACTACATAACTCCTTCCCATAGAAGTTGGAGAGATCGTATACACTCCTGCATAAATGATGTGGCTGCTTAAGACTCCTGGTGAAGCTGCCCTGGGCAGGTGTTCACTGTCCTGCCATGTTAGTCCCTCTGTGCAGAGGCTGTGTGCTCCAGTGCCTACTTTAGTCGGTTGCTTTAGCAAGCACTGACTTTTCTCTTGGTGTCAGTGGCATCCTTCCTCATCGTTGACAGCGCCCCTGGCTTGCAAAAAAAAAGTAAGCCCCTGCTGTCTGGCTTTCTTATGCTTTAGGGCTGCTGTTAACTCCTGCAAGCTCCCTGGCAGCTTAGGCACAAACCTTCTTGGAGCAACAGTCATGTAGACTTTCATGGCTCTCTTCAGAGGCAAACTTTGTGGTTCTGTGGGGTTTTCTGTTTTTGTTGGCATTTTTATAGATCTAGGCAGAATAAATCCCTCAAATTAATTTTTGTTCTTTAAACTCTGCTGCTCCCTAGCACCGCTTGTGTTCAAGTTGGGGATCCCTCCTCATTCTTTTTTGCATGTGGCTTCCATTGTGAAGGATGGAGTCTATTGTGCAGTTGGCCTCCTCCATACCCAGCTAGCCCCACCATGACCCCTCAATCCTGCCTGGTGCTCCCACGTCCCCTTGCCTCTTGGCAGACTTCCCCTGAGCCTCTTCAGCTTTCCTTTTGTGTCTTAAAAAATGCAATACCCAAGAGCTGGGAGGGGGTGAAAGCTTTTATTTTCAAACTTTGTCACCAGGTGTCTGCATGTTCTTTTCACAAAAGCTCTTTATTCTGAAGTTGAAGCTGATCAGGCAGTCTCGGTCCTGTTTTGTAGGTAGTGTGTGATCACGTAATTGACTTAGACCAGAAATACTGTGTGTGTAAATTGCATGCAGGCAGAGCCCTTGATCAGCAGAGATCCTGATCAGTGACTCTTAAGACAATAATAAACCCTAAAAGCACCCTCAAAATAAATAAATAAACCCTGACTTCTCTGTGGCATCACTGTATTTGAAGAGTAGCTGCACTGAGGGACTTGGGTTGTGTTACTCTGTGTGTGAGAACACGGAATAGCTGCTTTGGAAAAAGGAAGGTATGAGGCCAGTGAAGTTACTGGTATGTAGGGTGGAAATAATTAATTTTTGGCTTTCAATAGGAGGTGAGCTTGGAGTCTGATGGCAGACTTATTATCAGTAGTGTACAGATGTAGGCACACAACACGTTGACTGTCCTCAAGAGCCTGAGTTGGAGAACAGTTGTGGTGAAGGTAGAGGTGCATAATGAAGACACAGCTTTCATGCTCTAAACTTCGCTATTCATAGCAAAAGGTGAATTTCTAATTATTTCTGACTTTCTCCCAGGTGAGTCATCGTTGGCTTTCAGCAGGGCGAAGTGCAGGACCTTCTGCAGGAAAGGGTAGCATCCCGCTAGTGAATTAGCAGGACTTGTTGCTTGCTGGAGAAAGGAGAGCTCTTAAGGGAAGCTTCCTCTTCCTACCATTCTTGTCCTGCTGAAACTCCCTTGAGAGCCTGGGGAAGGAAAGGGGGAGGAAAGGGAAGTAAAGAGAGCTGGAAATGGCTTCCTATTGCTCTGATGCTGTTTTGCAGACTGACCACAGGGCGGCAATGCGAGACACCCTCCAACGAAAATGGGCAGCCTGGGCAACCTAGGACAGAGAGAGAAGGTGGCGGTATTCCCATCCTGTCCTTGCTGCTGCTCGACTCTTGCGAGCTGGGACACCGGTCTTCAACAAAACAACTTTGTAACTGGAACTGCAGTGAATGGACAGTTTGAAAATACTTTATATTAGAGTATTTCACTAAAAATGAGGAAGTGTATCAATATTTTAATAACTGCATTCTCTTCTTCCCCACTTTACCTGTATCAAATGACAAATAGAATCACAGAATGGTTTGCGTTGGAAGAGACTTTAAAAACCATCTAGTTCCAATGCCCCTGCCATAAGCAGGGACACCTCCCACTAGACCAGGTTGCTCCAAGCCCCATCCAACCTGGCCTTGAACACTGCCGGGGTGTGTGTGGGGGAGAGCAGTCACAGCTTCACTGGGCAACCTGTGCCAGTGTCTCAATACCCTCACAGGAAAGACTTTCTTCCTAATACCCAGTCTAAATCTACCCTATTTTAGTTTGAGCCCATTTCCCCCATCCTGTCACTCCATGCCCTTGTAAAAAGTCCCTCTCCAGCTCTCCTGTAGGCCCTTTCAGGTACTGGAAGGCTGCTGTGGGGATACATAGTATGTGTCATCATCTAAAACCTAATTAACTTGTTTCAACAAATCTGTGGACTAGGGGACCCATCCACCCACCTCTAACACTGCAGTGAATCTGGACTCCTGGTTTGACTGGCATGTTCACACAAAGTAACTTGTCTTCAGCATCTGTTTGTTGCCTTTGGAGCAGGTTGCCGTGTTTTGAAAATTCCCTACCTGCTGTGGAGATGGTTAGCTATTTTAGGAAAGCCACAGTAATGGGCAGCAGTGTTGCTTGACATCCTGACTATTACACTTAATTGCTGTGTAGGCAGCTGCAGCAGTTGGGCTTTTGATATCTTAGTTGCCAGGAAGAAGGGGGAGAGAATGAAGAGGGCAGTAAGAAAGCAGATACAAGTTTTATTTTCTTTCTTTACTGGTGAACCTACCTGTTCTTACAGTTGAATTATACATCTTCCCTGCCTATCTTACCTACTTAGCAGGTTAAAATTACACAAAAGTTTTCCTCTGTTTCTTTTGACTTTTGTAGTAGGCTGAAACAGGCTCTTTGCAGTATGATGCCTGGCAGGGAAGGGCCCTTGTGTGGGGGGTGGTGCTGGAAAGAAGACCAGAGAGTTGGAACTAAAAGACAAGATTGGAAAACAACAAAATCTAGCATTGACTGTCCTGTAGGAGTCAACTTTTTGTTTTCTGCCTTAAGCGTTTTCATAAGAATAAATGGATTTTGAAGTGTGTGATACAGACAGTGTTTGAGAATGGTACCCTCTTGGCTGACATTTGTCACTGTTTGGTCTTAAGACTTGAGAATGGTCTACTTCTGAGTTTCTGCCAAGTGTGGGAAATGTGCCTGGCTTGGGTATGTGGGGAGGTAGAGAATTAGTCTCTTCTACAAAATAGTTTAAGCCTTTTTTATAGCAGATATTTGTTGGCTAGGTGAATTTGACAAAGCTGTCCAAAGCAAGTACTGAGTTGAAGGCAAGAATAAGGGACTCAAAAGCCTCTTGGTTTATACATACTTCTGCAGTATATTGAGTGTGTGTATGTTATGGGATGCCCTGGTTAACTCTGCAACGCTTGTTCCCTAAGCTGTAGAGCTGCAATCCTGAGTGCTGAGGCCCTTGTGTCCATGCTGGCACTGGTAGACTTCTGTGGGATTTCTCTCGCCCTTCTTCAGTGGGAAGGAGCGGTGTGTTAAGATACGACTTCTCTTTGCCCCCATTACCTACTTAGCAGTGTGCTCTTTCTTGGCTGTGTTTCTTGCCTCATTTGTTCACTGTGTGTATGTGGATACATCATGTATCTGAAGAGGGAGATGCTTGTGAGCTTCAGCATGGAAGCAGATTGAATATCCTTTAACTGTTGAAAAAGAAGGGACTCTGCTGTGATAAACTAGCATTATTGCTCTTCATTGTTGTAAAAACCCTCAAAAGTGACTTAACTCTTTTAAAGTTATACTTATATATCACTTAGAATAAGCTGTTAAATTAATTCAAGTATGAGTGTGTGTTTGTTTTACTTCTTCTAATGCATCATAATACCATATTTTGTATTGATGGAAGTTCTTGGTTTCTTGATATATTCTTCCAGGAGCTGATTTCTCAGATTCCCTTATTCCAGAGCCACAGCACTGGCAATTTCCACCCAAAAATTACTTTGGAGGTTGTTGATTATTGATCAAGTAACTTACCTTGCTTTTTGTCAGACTCCAGCTGGAGCAGGCTGCTAATTCTTTGAGCCACAGCTGCCCAGACCTCCTCTATTACAGGTCTGTGGCAATGCAAGAGTTGCTTATGTGGAAGCAGTTGCTTGGTAGATCTGCACATACCAGCCTCTGTGCTGCTTATCCGAGGGCAGCAGCAACCACTGGGCACCATGTTGTTCCCTTCAAAACTGCCTGCCCGGTAGATCAGCAGGAATGTCTCTGGTGTGCATTCTGTAGAAGAGCTGATAAGAAGGTGAGAAGGGGGTGTGGTGGGGGGAAAGTAAAAGGAGGACAGATAGGCAAAATATAACTTGTTGCATAGAAGTGTAATGGGAAAGATGAGAAGTAAAAATACTGCGTTCCATAAGGCAGGATCTGTGTAAGTGAAGGATCTGTGCTGTGGGAGCACTAATGCTGGTAATGAGATACTAAAGAAAATGCATCACCCCTGGCAAGCAGGGGGAAAGAAGCAGATGGTGTAAAGGAAGGGTCATGAACCCTAGAAATAGAGTTGTGAGGAACTACATAAGAACTATTGTTCTGCAATTTCTCACATCTTTTTTTAATCCTGGTTTGTCCACTTGCAAGCCAGTCCTTGTGCTTCAGTTGTGCAAATATCTAAGGAATAATAATTAAAAATGAAGGTACAATGAAGAGCATGGATATGGGAGGGGAATGTGTTCAGTGGAGTTGATGTGTTTGAGACTATTAGAAAAATAAATCAATGTCTGGTAGCTTTTAATGTAGTAATTACAAAGCTTGATGTAAAATAGCACTGGTTGTTTTATAAGCAAGGTAACTTTACTTAAGGCTTGTTTTGGTGTCTTGAAGTCCCCAAGAAGGATCAGAAATCTTGAAAGAGCACCCAGCAGACTAGGAAGCTTGGAGGGCCTTGAACTTAAATTCTAAGGTTATGTATGCCCCTGAGACTTCTAACTTGCCTTTCAATAAAACTTGTGTTGCTTTATGTTCTTGGAAAGATGTGGGCAGCCACAAATGTGACGGGAACTTGAGAACATCCTAAATAAGCTTAATGTTTCTTTTTTATTCTCCCTAGAAATTCTGGGAAGAACTTCTTCCTAGTATTTTGCCCGGTTGCATGGTGACTCACACTTCCATTACTCCTTTCTCATTCTCCAGGTGACTTCTGAAGTCTAGGCTCTCCTAACCAAAATCCTCTTCACATGGAGTGAACTAACACATTTTCCTAGGCTAGGAGTATGCCAGTTACTGCTGAATGTTGATAACCACCGAGTCATATCTTTGTACCTTGTAGCTAAAGAAAACGGTCATCTTTAATAGTGGTAGAGATCTTACACCACTTTTTAGTGGTGTGCTTCTAATAGGGTGATAAAGTTTGTCCTCTACGTTCAGCAAACTTGATTACGTGGTCCCACATCCTCTGCAGAAATCAAATACTTGCATGTTTGCTTGTTTTACCCGGTCTTTAGCTGTTGCTTTTAGTGAATAGGTACTTCACCAAACTAATTCAGATAAGTAATACTTGCCAGTGGCAGTGAAAATGTATGTGCTCCTGAACTTTAGGTTGCCACGAGAAAGAATTTGAGTCCTTGTGCTCAGTGTCCCTTTGCAGCTTCCAATTTAGTCTGTCAGCTGATGTCTTGACACACTTACCTGGCAGGGAAAATTGTGCCTGATGTTGCATGATGCCAGATTTTCTATTTATTTTTTTTTTTGCCATCCCCTGGAGGAGATGTCCCCTCCCACCTCCACTAAAATGGCTCACTTTCAGTGTTTGCCCTGTTGTGCTCTTTATTCAGTTATTGTTGACCATGTGCCTTCTCAGTACCCTTTCCTCTTCTGCTTCCAGTTCCTGTGTAAAAGGAAGAATCATCTATGTGCAGCTACAAAAGCATGATTTCCTTGCTGAGGGATGGAGCTGCTTATAGTGACAACCTGTCTTTGGGTATATGAGCCTCTGGTAGCCATCTGCTTGAGTTGTGGCAGAGGCATGAATGATTCTAGTTATTTGCCAGGGAAGAGTGGCCCAGTTCCTCAGCAGTGCTGAGCAGCAGCTATACTTCCTGCTCTCTTCAGAGGACACAGATAACGTTTATCACCTGTTTAAATATAAACCAATTCTTTGGGCTGACAAGGGGAAAAGGGAAGTACTTACCTGCATATTTTCTTTAAACTAATAGTCAATTTAACTTAAGCTGATGGAGTAGTCTTTCATAATACCTGAGTAAGATGCCTACAGTATGTCTAGGTAGGCATGAAGAAGAGTCTTTCTTTCTAGTATCTCTTTATTTTAACAAATAAAAAGGAACTTTCTATCTCCTTTCTTCTGTCCCTAGCTTAACCTACCCCTTCCCCTTTAGGCATTTGGAGTTTTTGGAAGAACAGTGGAAGCAAATAAATCCACTATTCCTAACAGAGTGCTGGGGACTGACTTGTGGGGAAGCAAACCCATGCAGATATGGACACCACAGGCAATGGCATGAAGTAGCTTGCTGAGGCACTGCTAATGATGTAGGTTTCAGAAAATAATTTACCTTCCTCTTGCTTTGCAATTCAGTAGTACTGTTGCTTCTGTTGTGTTCAAGGAGTACTGAAGGAGTAGTGCAATAAAGCTGCATCCTCTTTCTTCTGCTTCCCTCCCCTCTTAATTTGTAACTTGGTGGAAGACCTAAATGGGTGTATACACTTGGGATGGAGGGGCAAGAATGGCTAATATAAAAAACGACTAAATTGATTTGCTACTCTAATACTGTCAGTCATGGTTCCCTTCAGCTTCAGTTGGCCTTACAGTTACTGCTCCTGTAATGGTCCACAGTAGCATTACATTTCTGACTGGCAAATGCAGTATAGTTCTGTTTCTTCTGCTGAACTGCATGCTGTGAGGTTCTTATTTCTCTCATGTCTCCTTCAGCACTCCTTTAGAAAAGAATCGAGAAGAATGTTTTGTGGAGCAAGCTGCATTTTCTGATGCTGCAGTAAAATGAAGACCAGAACTGGAGCGATTCCTGAAACCCAGACAAAAAAAAGTGCATTATGTGTTCATAACAACTCCTTTGAGTGATTGACTTGAACCTTGCACCTCAAACTGGACTTTTATGGTAGTGATTTATAGAGTGGCCTCTGCGGCACCTGTGTTCTTCAAGGCCAGCAGAAGTGTTAATGCTGTGCCACTGCTGAGCAGCAGACAACGTATGGCGAACAGGTTAGTCAGGTCGCTGCTGGTTCAGGTAACTTCTAAATGTACTTTTCTACTCCAGCCTGTTGAGCTGTGGGTAACGCCAGTCCAGACCTTAAGTTAATTATTAGATGCTACAGGTCAACTTCTGCCTCTGAGATTTCCTGTTCCTTATGTCATACCTTGTTTGTTTCGGATGGGATTCCTGACTGGCTCCTCTGCCCCAGCTCCTGACTTACAAGGGAGAGTCCTGAAACTGCAGTCCTGGATGTTTAGGGCTCTATTGAGCAGCTGGCAAGAATAGCCCCTGCTTTCTCAAGGGCGTGTGATACATAAGGATGAGCTGATATGTATCAGTTATTTCATGAAGAACATTTATGCTGCTTTTTTGTGTGTTCTAGAGTACTGCAATAAATGGAATGAAGCTTTTTCCTCTTTTTTTCTTTTTCCTGAGAGGTAGGCTACCTCAGACAACCTTGTGTTTACTGCGGAGCAGTGGACAAGTAGGAACTCGCTTGTGTGCCTGTAGCAGGTAGCCTGCAGTGTGAGCAGGACAGACAACACACTTGAGGGGTTGTGCAGGCCTGGTCAAGGCATAGGAGTTTTTTATTTTTTCTTCTGGGAGCGAGATTAATATTTTTTTCCATTTAGTTGTAGAATCTGGCGATCTGGGGTACATTTATTTCATACAAGTGAGTTGTTCAGTAGGTAAAATGCTACCAGTATGAGTTAATATACCCCTGCTTGAAGAAGGTGAAGAAAAACACTGCTTCTAAGAAAGAACCTCAAAACTACTTCGAAGTCTATGAACATAAGTATGTACTTAATTTGCTAATAAATGTTAGCAGTAGACACTCCTGTGTGATATGTGGGTGTCTGCATCCTCAAATTAACCAGTAAAATATTGGCCATTGGGACAGACTCTTGAACTATAAGGGAAAACGGAAGTCAACTGAGAAACTTCCTATCTGCTGAGAAGTAGACTGAGCAGAAGACAACTAGTTGCTGTAGGGCTGGGGCATTTTGATTCTGGCGTGTTTAAAGACCTGTCTTATTAGAAAAGGACTGTGTAGAAAGGTTTCCTTTAAAACAATCATACAAATTTCTCCTAAAAATCCCAAGCTAAATCTGCTTGACATTATCTAGTGTCTCTTCAGGGAATTGTGTGAGATGTTTTTTTTTTTCCTTAAAGGATAGGCTGCCTGTTGGAGAGACATATGCATTGTTTCATCAAAGCTGTAGCCCTCTATCTTCAGACAAGAGGGAAGCAGGTTGTTTTGTGTCTTTGATACGATCCACTCAGAAAACAGCCTTAGGGAAAAAAAAGTCCTTGGCAGCAGCATGTCTTTCTGTCTCTTTTATGTCAGTGCCTCAGTGTACGCTGTTCTAATAACTTGAGATTAAACTCCCATGGGGCTTTTCAGAAGTCCTTCTTAAGACTTGAGGTCATAACTTGCTGAAAGTTCAGAGGGACAAGTCTCATTTTTGTAATGAAAAAAAGTTCCAGGGTTATTTTAGAATTAGGTCTAATAAGAAACTGGTACAAGAAGCTACTTTAGTACAGTAATTTGGTGACAGTGCTGCAAATTTGTAGTGGCTGCTGAAAACTTTCCACCTTCCTGCTCAAGTAAGCTGAACCCTGCAAAATTCAGATGTTGATTACAAAGGTGATGGTTCAGGTCTCTGTAGACTGATTATTTCAAATGCATGGTCTGGCTGTACCTGCCAGTGGGAAATACTCAGGAACTTCATGTATTGTTTATTTTGGTTAAAATGATCCCATAGTAGTTTGGCTAGTATCCTAATTGAGAAATGTCACAATTTATTCAAGGGCAGCTGCATCTTCCTACGCACTTTCCGGAGGGATTGAAGGTGCTTGTAATAGTCATACTGTGAGCTGGGTACCTCTTGTATCAAATAGACGTAGTTCTAACAAGTTCTTTTTGATTTATGCATGCTACTGTACAGCGTAGTTTTGTGAGGTCATTAATTAACCCACAGGGAAGATGCTGGAAAGTGAACTAAAGATCAAGTGTAGTATTTTTCAGTAACAGAGCAGGACAATAGAAGAGGAAAAAATATAAATTATTAGTAGTTCTTTAGATTGCCCAGTATTCGAATTTTCTCTATAGTAGTTTTTCTTTCCACTGTCTCAGTAAGGTCTCTTGTCCTTTCCTTAAAATAATCATAGTTTTGATATAAACTTTACAATGTACTTGCACTTGAAAATTTAGCTGAACTTAGTAAAAGATACAACATTATTAAAGTATTGCTCAAAAGTGTGTAAAACTAAGAGTAGTACCTTATACTTGTATCTGATGGCATCGTATGATCTGAAGTGTTTATAATTTTGTGTTGGATTAGACTAATAGACTATAACTTCTGCTTCATTTGCGGGTGGGGATAAATATGAATTCTTCTGTGGAAGAATTTAAAATACATCTGTGGTTTGAGGCTTATGAGCATGATAAATTTAGCAGATTACTGTAACTAGTCCATTTTGTGCTATGTCTCCGTAGTTTCTCATTATTGACTATAACTCCAGCAGAATAAATGTTTGTGTTCTCATATGGGTTTGTGCTGGTCGGAGAGAAGCCTTATCATAGAATCACAGAATGGTTTGAGTTGGAAGGGACTTTAAGGACCATCTAGTTCCAACCTCCCTGCCATGGGAGGCTGGACACCTCCCACTAGACCAGGTTGCTCCAAGCCCCATCCAACCTGGCCTTGAACACTGCCAGGGAGTGGACAGCCACAACTTCTCTGGGCAACCTGTGCCAGTGTCTCACCACCCTCACAGGAAAGAATTTCTTCCTGAAATCAAATCTGAGTCTCCCCTCTTTCGGCTTGAAGCTGTTCTCCCTTGTCCTATTGCTACATGCCCTTGTAAAATGTCCCTCTCCACCTTTCCTGTAGCCCCTTCAGGTACTGGGAGGCTGCTGTAAAGTCTCCCTGGGGCGTTCTCTTCTCCAGGCTGAACAACCCCAACTCTCTCAGCCTGTCTTCATAGGAGAGGTGCTCCCACCCTCTGATCATCTTCGTGTCCCTCCTCTGGACTCAATCCAACAGCTCCGTGTCCTTATGTTGAGGACTCCAGAACTGGACACAGTACTCCAGGTGGGATATCATGAGAGCGGAGTAGAGGAGGAGAATCACCATGCTCGACCTGCTGGTCATGGTTCTTTTGTTGCAGCCCAGGATACTGTTGGCTTTCCACACTGCAGGTGTGCATTGCCAGCTCCTGTTCAACTTTTCATCAATCAACACCCCTGAGTCATTCTCCTCAGAGCTGTTTTCAATCCATTTTCTGTCCAGCCTGTATTTGTGCTTGGGATCGCCCTGATCCAGGTGCAGGACCTTGCACTTGGTCTTGTTGAGTTTCATGCAGTTTGCACAGGCCCACCTCTCAAGCCTGCCAAGGTCCCTCTGGATGTTATCCCTTCCCTCCAGTGTGCAGACTGCACCACACAGCTCGGTGTCATCAGCAAACTTGCTGAGTGTGCACTCAATCCCACCATCTATGTTGCTGACAAAGAAGTTAAAGAAACCGGTCCCAGTACTGACCCCTGAGGAATGCTACTCGTCACTGATCTCCACTTGGACACTGAGCTCAACTCTTTGAGTGTGACCATCCAACCAGTTCCTCATCCACCGAGTGATCCATCCATCAAGTTCATGCCTCTCTAGTTTGAAGAAAAGGATGTCATACGAGATGGTGTCAAATTTTGGTTCTGAACTACTCTTGAAAAACAGCCAGCTTGTATGAATAACATGATTGTTAATTTCTCCTTGAGGCTGAAGTTGTGGTTTGCTGTAGGCTTTTTTTGAAGTACATCTGCCTTAATGAGAAGTGCTCATTCTT
>VZRW01008801.1:136663-172229 GCA_013398125.1 Aegotheles bennettii
CAGTAATGCACAAAGTGAGGCGGGGGGGGGGTAGCGTGTGTTTTCAGCCTTAACTATAGTTTTCCTTATGGTCTGTGTGAGAATGTGTAATGTTTGTATTTATTCTTTTTTAAACAAAATGAATATGCTACAGGGATGCTAAACAGGAAACCACCCAAATACTAGAGTGTTGTCTAAGTGTTTGTATTAATCATAGATTAATTAATAGGGAAATGTGACCTTCAGCATAATGCTGAAGCAATTCTGGAAATGAAGTGGCAGGGGGGATGTTTGAAGCTGATGCTTGTAAGACTTCTGGTCAAAACAAAGATCCAGTGATTTTTTTGTGCACATTACCTTTACTAGTGGTTGTGAAAGAGGAATGGAGTCAGACCCTGTTCCTTACTCTTCTGTAATAATCTGGAATACTAAAGATTTGTGTTCTGATCTCTAGACTAAACTGGTTCTTTGCTTTGATCTTGTCTTCCTTTACTGTGTCCATTCAGTGTAGAAGGTAGAAGAATCTTAACATCCACCACTCTAAACCCATTAAATGGCTTTGGGTGGGTATAGGTAAATAATACCTCCCAAGGCATAAATAGGAGATAGGAGCATCCTGCCTTCATGGAAGAGGTAGGAGCCAGTTTGTGGGTCTTAGGCGCCCTTTTCTCTCCCACCTGTCTAGTTGTCTGCCAGCAAGTCATTTTATTATCCCCTTTCCTCCACTTTTGAGTGTTTGAATCCCACTTGCCTAAGTGAGTGCCTGTTTCCCTTACATGTTTTTTGGGTGTGACTGGGGGTTCAGGAATAGAGCGGCAGGGTGTGCCTCAAAACCTCCTACCTCTCATTCATGCTTGGATGTGAATGGATGGTGCTGGGAACAGCTCTTCCTGGCATCCTAGTAACTGACTGCTACCAAAATCATCTGGTTCTCCCCCCTGTGCCTAAAGTGCTCCCAAAAAATCCTGAAACCATGCAGGTGTGGGGATCAAAAGGCACATGGCAAACAGAAATACACTAGAGCTGGATGTCAGGCAGAGTTTTGCTTTTGTCACTTGGTTGAATGGGACTTTTCTTCACTTAAGTTGCATGGGATACATATGAAGAGCTTTCAGAATAAAATGTAACCCTGTGATCATCTGTACCCCACACAGGTGCATACTTGCCTAACAGCTGTGGAATAACCTTGGTTCTCCAGCCGATCTTAAATTTATGTTGTTTCTCAACAGTGTTGTGACTTCACTTTGATTTTAGCTGTAGAAGCTGGTCCCTCAAGTGCATGTGTGTGACATCTGGATCTATTAAGATTTGTGGGATGCAGTGCCAGAGCAATACAGGGAATGACTAGCCAGGTTAACGCTCCTTAGTGGTTCCTCCTTTTTTTTTTTTTTTTTCTCTTAAGATTGCTTAAAAAAGGAAGGCCTGTTTAGTGCCTTGAGAAGTAGACTTATGAGTCTCTAAAGAAAAAGAAAATGTATTTCTATTCCTTGACTTGTTCTAGGGAATTTGGGTCATTTAATACTCCAGAATTGCTGCGTCCTGTAAGGTACTTGTAAATGTGAAAGTTGACTTATAAAAGACATAACTACTTAGTTTTCCATATATTTAATTGTGTGTATTATGGATTGTGTAAATACAGCAGGAAATACAAGGGGGAAAAAAATCTGTGGTGTTCAGTCATTGTTTTACTAGACTTCAAATTTTTTCTCATTACTTCATGAAATTCTTCTCTAATTCAATCTTTGTCTTTTGTCTTTGCTGCCTTGCAGGGTTGGTACAGTAGGCCTCACTAAACTTAGCTGCAACTAAGAATTTCTCCTACATCAACTGAGTTAAGGCTGATGTTCTTGTGGAATGTGGATTAAAAGTGCGTGCTAAGTTCCAAATTTCCATTTGAGAAGCGGAGAAAGTAAATGTACCACAACCACCAGCATCAGGACAGCAAACCAAGGGACAAAGAATTTGATCCACAGTGTTGATATATGTTAACTGGTTCACGTGTTGCTTAAAAGACGTTTGCTGGGGGGCGAGAAGTGGACGTCAGCTGTGCGAAGTCATTTTGTTTACAAAAATGAGGGCTTCTTTGGAAACAGCAGACATTGCCATTGTGGCACTGTACTTCGTGCTTGTAATGTGCATAGGTTTTTTTGCCATGTGGAAATACAATCGGAGCACCGTAAGTGGCTACTTTTTGGCAGGGCGTTCTATGACCTGGGTAGCTATTGGTGCATCTTTATTTGTGAGCAATATTGGAAGTGAACATTTCATTGGGCTCGCAGGATCTGGAGCGGCGAGTGGATTTGCAGTAGGTGCATGGGAATTCAACGCCTTAATGCTTTTGCAGCTTTTAGGATGGGTCTTCGTCCCAGTCTACATCCGGTCAGGAGTATACACCATGCCTGAATACTTGTCCAAGCGTTTTGGAGGGCATAGAATTCAAATATATTTTGCAGCATTGTCTCTAATTCTTTATATCTTCACCAAACTCTCAGTTGACTTGTATTCAGGGGCACTTTTTATTCAAGAATCCCTAGGTTGGAACCTCTATTTGTCAGTTATCCTCCTTATTGGAATGACTGCACTGTTGACTGTGACTGGAGGTCTTGTGGCTGTCATCTACACAGACACTCTTCAAGCTCTGCTTATGATTATTGGTGCCCTCACACTTATGATCATAAGTATTACGGAGGTTGGTGGGTTTGAAGAAGTTAAAAGAAGGTACATGTTAGCATCACCAAATATTACGTCTATCTTGTTAACCTACAACATTTCCAATACCAATTCCTGCAATGTCGACCCAAAGCCTGATGCTCTTAAAATGTTGCGCGAGCCAACAGATGAAGATATTCCGTGGCCTGGATTTCTGTTGGGACAGACCCCAGCTTCTGTCTGGTACTGGTGTGCCGATCAAGTCATTGTTCAGAGAGTTTTAGCTGCAAAAAACATTGCTCATGCCAAAGGATCCACTCTGATGGCAGGCTTCTTAAAGTTGCTGCCGATGTTTATTATAGTTGTCCCAGGGATGATTTCACGGATACTGTTTGCAGATGATATTGCCTGCATTAATCCAGAACACTGTTTTCAAGTCTGCGGGAGCAGAGCTGGATGCTCTAACATTGCCTACCCACGTTTGGTGATGAAACTTGTGCCGGTTGGTCTGCGGGGACTGATGATGGCTGTGATGATCGCTGCACTGATGAGTGACTTGGACTCGATATTCAACAGTGCCAGCACCATATTCACACTTGACATCTACAAACTCATTCGGAAGAGCGCGACGTCTAGAGAACTGATGATTGTAGGAAGAGTCTTTGTTGCATTCATGGTAGTTATAAGCATTGCCTGGGTCCCGATAATTGTAGAAATGCAAGGCGGTCAGATGTACCTTTATATTCAAGAGGTAGCGGACTATTTGACCCCACCGGTGGCTGCTCTGTTTCTTATGGGGATCTTTTGGAAGCGTTGCAATGAACAGGGAGCTTTCTATGGTGGAATGGCCGGGTTTGTTCTTGGAGCGGTACGGTTGATACTGGCTTTTATCTATCGTGCTCCGGAGTGTAACCAGCTGGATACTAGGCCAAGCTTTATCAAAAGCATCCATTACATGTATGTTGCGACAGCTCTGTTCTGGATCACTGGGATCGTGACCTTTGTAGTAAGCCTCCTCACGCCTCCGCCTACAAAGGAGCAAGTTCGGACGACCACTTTCTGGTCTGTGAAAGGCAGGAACGTAAAAGAGAATGACGCAAAGGGGGAGCTGTACAAAGTGCAAGGAAAGAGCATCCTCAAGTGCAATGAAAACGCTAACCATATCATTCCAAATGGCAAATCGGAAGAAAATATTAAAAATCTTAAACCAGAGGATATCAATCTTCTGGTTACTTGCAGAGATGACAGCAACCCGGTGATTTCTGTGAGTCACTCGGAAGTCGAGACACCAGTTGATTGTTATTCGAACGGACAAGCAGCTTTGATGGGGGAGAAAAAGCACGAGGAAGAGACCGATGAGAGAGAGACACATTTGAAATTCATAGATTGGTTCTGTGGCTTTAAAAGTAAAAACATGAACAAGAGAGCTGTTCGGGATGTGGAGGAAGAGACTGTTTGTTTACAAATGCTGGAAGAGACTCCAAAAGTTAAACTATTACTAAATACTGGACTATTCTGTGTCTGTTCGCTTGGAATATTCATGTTTGTCTATTTTTCTTCGTGAGTGAATAATGAACTTTTAAGGGTATGACTAAACATACAGAAGTTGATACAGGTCCCTGGAGATTGTTTTGTTTCTTTTCAAATAACATAACTGCAACCCAGGCATTGTTTACGCTATAATTGTAAGATCAACTCAACTTTAGCCTAGAGACCATTTGAGACATGTCCTATCTGCTGAAGGCAGAACGTGTCGTGTGGTGTCTTTTTCTTTTTTTCCCCTCTCGTCTTTATTTTTTTCCATTTCCAGTACTACCCTTTTGTTTTTCCATGTATACATGTATAAATATACCAAAGGCAGGCAGGTGGCTGTGTTTGAAGTCGGGCAGTTAGAGAGCTTAGTCAGCATTAAAGCAAAGATAACACGTAATCATTTACTGATGTGTAAAAATGAAATGATTTAAGCTGTGTCAAAGATTTTTAAATGTAGGGCTGCGATGCACATTGCTGTGTAGTTGTTCTTTGTAACATAGCTGTATTACCTTGGCCAACTTAGCACTTTTTAATTTTCTCAATGCTTCTAGTTATTTTGTTTTTTCCAGTTTCTTATTTCTCTTATGGCAACAACAGGAAGATATTTTCTCTCATCTTGTAGCACTTAAAACATGATAGCTGTTAGCAGCTTTCTGTCTTATTTTTCTCTGTAAGAGGATTTTTGTCTTTTGATTTTATCCACTGTAAATTCCATTACTAAAAAGTTGTATTAAAAAAATAAAACCCCCCAAAACAAAAACAAAACAAAAATTACAAAAAACAACCCCACAACCCTAGAGGTAACAAACTGGCAATGGAGGATTGAAGGAAAAGGAGAAAAAGAAATACTCTATTTGGGTTTTGTACTATATTGAAATAGAAGAGTACATTCAGCCTATTCAGTCTCCAGACCTTTAGTACATAATTAGGGTTAGCCTCTTTTTAGAGAAAAATCCGTATGTAGGTTCTACCACATGGGGAAAAAGAGATGTGTGAGACTTTGCATGTCTTCAGTTGGGTAAGCACATGGAAAAATAACTCTTTTCTTCTGCTGTCTATGTCTAGAGGGAAATACTCTGCAGCCTTACCATTGCTGCATAGTAAGTCTGTAAGGGGACAAAAATAAGTGGGATGACAAGAGAAAGGGGGAGTGGGGGAAAGAGGTGAAAGTGATCCTTATTTTCCAGAGTGCTTTTACCTTCTCACACTTCCCCTTCCAGCCTGTCAAACCGTCTTTGTTAAGGAATAACTCCCGAGGGATTCTGGGTCAGGAGATAAGGAGTGTGTGCAGTCATAATCTGTGTCAGCAATTGAGGTCTGCCCTTATGATTCTTCAAAAAAATTAAAACTTTTTCCAGGCAATCACAGATGATCAGTAGGTCTTGAGATGCTGAGGTTTTTTCTCCCAAGGGATGGATGCCTGAGGCAAGGGTAAACAGTTTCCAGGTGTGGAGGACCCCCATATGCAGCAGGTCAGCAGAGCTCAGCAGACTGAAAGGGTGAAGAGCTCGGTCCACTTCCACAGGAAAACATTTTGCCGTCCTGGGTGCTCTCACCCTTGTGCTAAACCAAGTCAGGGCCAGTTCTCTGGTGTAGAGGCCACTGACCGTGTGTGGCTGTACTCATAGTATTAAACTCTCTTACCCTCCAGGACTGAGTGGTCATATCCAGGCTTTCCGTTAAAATAATTCCTCCAGTTGTCAATGCTCCCGAGCTCCTCTCTGGACTTGTTTGGGAAGGCATGAACTGGCTAGGCCAAAAATGGTCTGAGGGACCATGCTGGCAGTTCAGCAGCACCGATTCAAGGGTCCAGCAGTGTTTCCTTTGCACATAAACAATTCAGTTCCTTTGGGTGAAATAGTTCTGTAGAGGTGGAATTTGGTTTAATCTTGCCTTTGACTGCTGGAGAAAGTTTGCTTTCCAGTACGGTGGTGCCATAAGCTGCAGGCTGTCCAAATAGCTTTTAGTAGTATGATGTATAATACATGTTTTCAGATAAAATGATTTAAGTTTTTTTGTGAGTTGTTTGTTTGTTTTGGTGTTGTGTTTAAATCAATTGAATCCTATTCATACTGAGACTTTGAACAGAGGCTGAGATGCCCCACCTGATTCCACTTTGTTTGGTTGTTGCTGCTGGAAAGTAGACCACTCTTAACTGGAAATACAGTAGTAAGTGTAGGAGCAGTGTTTCAATATACGTGGAAGAAGAGAGTTTCCATACGTGAATTTTGATGTTAATACCAGTGTGACAGACCCATTTTCTTATGGTTTGTGTGGCTGGCTTCATTGAGAAAAATATTTTAAATCCTTTTTTTACCTTAATGGTAAAAAATGTAGTATGTGGAATACAGTAATGGCATCTCAAGTTACTTCATCAGTGAGTTGAGAAGGACAGACTATAAAAGAGATGTAAAACATAGTTAATTGATTCTATTGCAGGATAAAGTGATCTAGGGCAAAATTTTGATCTTAGTGGGATGAAAAATAACAACTTGTGGAGGGTAAAGATAAGTCCCAGTCCAACAATACCTTCTTGAAAAGGCTGAGATCTGGTTAATACGCTTAATTTCGGCGCAGGGGAAGAGGCTCACATACAGGGCACTCTCCCTTAGTAACTTGGCATGTCTTTCTATCAGCAGCTGGTACTTGGATTTTCCAGACCAGTCCTCTTTGCTCTCAATATTAACAAATGCGTTGCCACCTAACCTGTAAAGGCAGGTTAGCTCAGGGACCCTTTTGCTTGGCTGCCATTGCGATCAGTGCTTGCTTTTTTCTCGGGGTGCCTTATGTGGTTATGAAGCTGGAGGCATAGCTTCGATTGCCACCTGAAGAGTGGTTTGCATATAATGGCTTTTCCCAGCTTGTTTTTCCTCCTCTCTTCCCCCAGGTCATTTGCTATTTAAAGAGAATGCTGTTTGAAGAGTTAATATGCAGGATACCTGTATCCTGTTCAGTATAACTACAGCCAGATCCATGGTGAAATTATCCTTCAGCTAGGGTAGGATGTCACGATCGTTTGCAGATGTACAGTGCAGTCTTTCACTGTTGAATCAGAGATGCTCCATCTCCCAGATAATGTATTCTCACTTTTGCTAAACTAACAAGTTGCCACATTAATCACAGTGGTAATTGGCAGTCAGTCAGTATCTTAATAAAGTAATAATTTGAATCCTCCCCATCCTTGGACCTGTTATTGTGAAGAAGCTTTTAAGCAAATTACTTCTCCAGTGCTTTTTCTCTTCACTTGTTTAAAAATGTGTTTCTATGCTACTCTCTGCCTAATGCCAGCCTCTTCAGTCATATTCTCTTTGCATGTCCTAGCGGTTACAGAACTTGCTAATGAATTTTGGTGCATATAACCACTTAATAAAAGGCCTTTATTAAAGAAAAAAGGCTTCAAGCAAACTGTCTGTTGGTGAGCAGGTACCTTGCGCTGTGTTATGGACCTTAGTATAAGAAGTTGCTTGAGGATTTTTTTTTTTATAGCGTAAACATGCCTTTGCTAATCTTCTGATCATGATCTACATGGAAGAGATGTTAACCCAGGTTAATATGTTTTGGTGTAAACACCAACTTTCTTGGTCCAGTAAAACTACAAAGTGTCTGCCATAACGGACAATCAGTTCCATAAATTTTAATGCCTGGCCTCCTCAGTGGGACTGGCTAGTCGTGCAGGGGTAGATCCAGGCGGACACATGCTTCTGTCTTGCAGCGATTGGTTTATTTATTGCCTTGAGCTTAGAATGACAGTCTTGAAAAACTTATTTTGGAATGACACCTTTTTTGTTGTTATTTCCCTTAACTTATTTTTCTGTAAGATATTTGAATTTTCTCCCAGAAATTTGTTAGGAGCCCTTTATTTTTTTTTTTTAAAGGCTTCTTGAAAGCTTAAGAGTACATTCTGGGAGACTGTTCTTATTTAATTTTTTTTTAAAAAATGAGTGATTTGATGGTATTCTCTGCCAAAGTTTAGGGGTTTTCTTGTTTTTGTAATTTTTCCTGTTAGCTTTTACTAGTACCTGAAAGAAAACGGTGAGAGATTGTAAGAAATTAAAATGGCCTTCAGTATACCGCTTGTGTATTTTCTACTTTTCCACTCTGTGTTCCCCTTTCCACCCTAATCCCAGAAGGGCCAGCATGAGACTTCTGGTGCAAGTCATGAGAGTACTGTAACTGAGCAGTGAAAAGGATTTCCCACAAGGTTACAGTGAAGCAGGCAGAGCCATCAAAGGACATCTGCGTGAACACTTACAGCAGGAGATGCTTACAACTTTAAAACGTACAGCTTTATTTTTTTTATATATATATTTTTTTAAATCCTAAGATAAAGGAGGTGTTGGGAGATGCTCCCTTTCAGAGAACAGGATACATGGAAGAAGTTGGAGGTGCTAAACTCTAGCTTTCTTGAGGAAATCTTTGGATTTAGCATGTATAGCAAAGCAAAAATATTCATCTGTTAATTTGGTATTCTGTATGTTCTGTGCCCTTAAATGTAATTGTTTTGCAAATAAAACTAACCTTGTTATGTGATGTTAAAAAGCAGACTTGTGTGCAATGTTTTAAATTTTTTTTAAGAAAATGTTTGTATATAATTAAATGGTTTAATGTGCTTTAATTGGCCTAAGGTAAAGAGTAGTCCTAGAATGTCAACATATATAAGTAGGATTTCTGATTTCACTGTGAGATCTTTGAACTCTCTTGTTTTGCAAAGTGGTTTGTTTTGTTTACAAAACACTTTCTATTATTTCTTTTATGGTGTTGGTTTAAAGGCATTTGCTTCACTTCTAATGTTCATGGTATAGTGACATCTGGTGACAGCATTATCAGTTTCACTGTGTAAAGTCAGACACTTTGAGCAAAAATGGTAATGATACGACAATTCTCTGTGTCTATGAATACACGTTTTTAAATGAGGTGGTTATAAAAATAGTTGCTGTGCAAAATGTTAGTAGTCTTCTTCAAGAAGAAAGCAAATTTTCTAATATCACTAGAGCAGTCTTCATTCATCTTATTTTTAAAGCACAGTGTCAAAGTGATGCTGCTTTACCTTGTATCTCTGATAAAATGTTTTTTTAGATATCTGTGAAGTATTTTTGGGTTTTGTTGCCGTTGTATTTTTCTGCAGATTTTATATAAAATACCAGTTAATGAACTGCCTTTTTGTTTTTTTAATTATTCAACTAAAATACATTTCAGACCAAAACCAAATGATATCATATAGCATTTGAAACCTGCCTTTTTCCTTGTCCCTTGTTTTTTTTCTTTTGAAATAAGCCAAATGGGCATGTAGATAAGATCACTATAATGGATCCAGGTCTCTTTTGGTAAAGTGTTATTTAAAGGTCTGTTAAGATCTTATAAGACAATATACTGAAAAAAATATTGTAGTAGGAATATAGATTTAGAAGTGTTAATGAGATTAATACAGCTTAATTATATTGTAAGTTGCTACTGTCCATAATGACAAGCTTTTTGTCATAGAAACGATGTATGATAAATTAATTTTGGTCTAGTGTATAGAATGATGATATTGCTATAAACCTTTGAAGTAAATCTGATGCAAAATTTTCATAGTTATCATTGCTGGCCCTGTGTATACTGTTCTTTGTATACTGTATGCATATTATTTTGCCTACTGCATTAGTCTTCAAACTAAAACTCTTATTAGAGAGTATTTGGATACTTCAGACTGTGTTTCTTGCAGTTTACATTCCTTTACCATGGCATTTTGTCCTGTCTAAAAGTATTGTATGGAAATGTTTAAAACTTCTGTACAAAGTTTCAATAAAAATAGAGAAAATCAACAACAAAACAACAGAATAGATATTTGTGAAGCTATTTTGGAGAACCTGTCCGTAATTGTCATATGTATTCTTACTTGTAGTAAGTCTTGCATCCCTATATATAAAGATACTTTCCATTTTTCCCATTATTAAAAGGCAGACCTCTTGAAGCAGGGTGTGGGCATTGGTTAGAGAAGTAAAAAACCAACAATTACATTCTTTAAAATTGCAAGAAGAACTTAAGGACCCAAAGTATGGATGCAGAGATTGGCTGCAAAAACTTCATTCCAGCTCACGTGGGCAGGTGGGGCTGGGCTGGGCTGGACTGATCTTTCCATGACCTCAAGCAGAGGATGCTGGCAGGGCAAGACTAGCTGCCTGAAGCACCCTGCAAAGCAGCAGCTTGCATGCAGAACTAAATACGGGTGAGCCCTCATTTAGCAGAGCATCTTTGTTGGATCATGTAAAATTGTGTTGGTTTTTTTTCCTTTCTTTATTCCTTTTTTTTTTTTCTTCTTTAAATGCTCTGTTAAGCTGCTGCTTAACCAGTTCTTGAGTGGGACAGGCACCCTCTTGCATGATTCTGTAGTGTCCTTAAATACTTCCAGTTGTGCTTGGCTATCCCTGTGAGACTGCCCCACCCTGGGTGCTTCAGTGTCTGTCTTGTGTTTATTTTTGACTGTGATCTAGAAATCAGTCCTGGTGCCCAAGTCTTCCAATTAGCCTGTGCTAGCAGTCACACTGAGAATGATGCATGTGGTGCTGTCTTCTCCCTTGTAGGAAGCAGTTATAGCTTGTGGTAGTCAGTGCTTAGATAGTTGCCTTTGGGGAGGGAAGGATACCTTCTCACAATTTTTATTTGAAATAGATTAATACATCAGCACAGTTCTGTAAGGAGACACCAAACGTGAGTGTTCCACTTCCTTCTCCCCTTTGTTCCTGTCTGCTATAAGGATGTATTTGAACTAACAGCCATGGAAAGCATGGTGTGAATCATGATTTATTTCTTGTCTAGTAATGAACGCTCAGCAAGGAGGGGGGCATTCCTGGTGTTTAATCACCTGTGAGTTGGGATTAAGATGTTCTTTTAGAGATGAGATGTGGGCAAAAACTGAGAAGGAAACTAGAACAAGGCTTTCAGCTACAGGGGAAATGCTGCATTCATCGGAATTATTCTTGGTATTATCTTCTTTCATTGCTGTGTTGGAAAGCGGAAGCTTTGCTGCTGTTTGAAGGAATGGTTAAAAAACATATTTTGGAGAGGAAGCTTTGAATTTAGGATGAAAATGAAGCAGAGTTTCCTGCCTGCAGACTTGGTTTGGATTTGTCATTTCCAGGAGGGTGCAGGACTCTTGTATTTTAATTAGCTGTTAATTAATTGGTTATCTAATTAGTTTATTAAGTGATTATTCACTAAGCAGCTTTCCATTTAATTGATTTTAAAAGGGGTTCATTAAGTCTTTTCATTACCAGCTGGTTCTATTTGTATTAGTTAACAAAGACTGTTAATCCCCAGTTTACTGTTGTTTGAAACTTTTTGGGTGTGGAGTCCTGACCCAGGCAAGTTGTGCACAGGCTCAGCAAATGCTCCAGCGGCATTTATTTCGAGGGTTCTCTGGAAAAAAACAAGGAGACTCTGTTAACGAGTACACTTTGCCTGCTGGCTCTGAAGTGAGTTCTCCCTCCTTGGATGTGGCTGTTGCCCTGTGCACGTTCTTGTGCTGGGAAAGTGAACAAGCCAGGGGGTTTCAGCTCCGTGCTTTCTTCCTGCCTGTCTGGCAAGCATGTTTTAATCAGGTTGTACTTAGTGATTTGCTTTTTTGATGTCTTTTTTTGAGCTGTTGGTAGATTGATAGGAATAAGGTCATGATTTGGCTCCATGGTCATGATGGTTATAACCCTTTAATTGGTCAGCAGTTATTTTTAATATTATCTGAACCATGAAACTAGTTTTGTAAGTTAGCTTTGAGTATCCCAGTAGATATACTGTAGTGTACAAGAGAAGCATCCAGGGAAGCAAACAGTAACAGCAGCAGTGTGATGGTGGTTTTATTTGTGTCCCTTCCCCAACTTGCAGAGAAAGTAGTGAATGGAGGTGCCAGGCAGCTGAAGGAGCAATTAGCTCTGCATTCAGGCAGCCTTTTCCTTTTGAACACTTGGGCTAAGGGCATGATGGGCTTTAGCTTACCTTGGAAATAGCAGCTATCACTTCTGGACCCTTTCTTACAAGGTGGTGTCAAATATGTGGATGAATAGAAAAGCTTAAAATAAGTTGATGGGAGAAAATACTAGGGGAGCCATACATGCGGTGTATGGAGATGGAAACAGGGCTGAGTTAGAGGGGAAAGATTGAAAAAAAAGAGCTTATTTGAGAATAGATATCTTGCTAAGAATTAAAATTCTTTAAATTAGTCTTGTTTTGAGAAATTTGATAGTATGGGTGGCATTCTGGAGAAGTAAGCTTCCAAACTTAAGTTCCAGCTTAATTCTAGTGCTGGGTTGTACATGTTATTTTTGATCCACAGCTTGTTTTCATAGGAATTACATCATGCTAAACATTTTACTAGGTAAAATTGCACCACGATACCTGTTGTCCACAGGAGGCATAACCAGCTTTTTCAAGAAACCAGTAAGCTGTAAGAGTCAGCTATCATCTTGGAAGATGGGGAGGAAGAAAGAGCAAAACTTCTGCCCTCTCTGGTGGTTAAAATCCTGAATACATCTAAAAATACTGTTGTGCACAGGATTTCTTTTTTAAACCTGTCTAAGGATGACTTGATGTGGATCTTGATTAGACTGCGCAGTTATTCTGGCTTTACACTTGCTTATTTCGGGGTCTTCTGGATGTTGGATCCATGAGGTTGAGCAACTGCAGTCAAAATGCTTTAGGAATCAAAGGGAAAGTTAGAGAAGTCAGAAAAAGTTCCAGGGTATCTTAAAACTGGCAGCTCGTTGCTCTGGGAAGGGGAATTAATGACCTCAATTGGCAAAGTGTGACCACGTTATCCCCTTGCAATGTGCTCAGGAAGAGATTTACCAGTGTGAAGTACAGAGATGGTGAAAGAAGTGCTGGCTTCTTGACCGTGGTTCCAGCTTCTCTACCACAAGATTGGAGAAGGCTTCTTTTCCTCTCGCCTTCTCCTTTTTTGGCTCCTACTGTTATCTTTTTGTTCTCTTCATTGGAATGTCTTCTGTTTTTCATCTCAAACACAACAAATGTGGAAGCAACAGGAATTGTATGTGAGTGTGCGTGTGTGTGTGCATGCATTTCAAAGGTGAGGGAGAAAAGGTGTTTGAAAATAACTCCTTTCATTGCTTTTGTTGTTTTTTCCTTTCCACTCTTGACTTTTTTTTTAAGCTTAATGAATATATAAAGTAAACTTGATGAAGTCTATTCACATCTGAAAGTCATGAGAGGAACAAAATTTACTTGTAATTTCTGGTAAGCTTGGCCTTAGCAAGTTTCTGGTAGGTAGACTTTAGCTGACCAGGCGTATTACATTGAAGTCCACAGTATAATTTACTGTGGTTGAGAAGAAGAGAGTTAAGTTTCGAAATGGAGTTTTAAGGAAGGTGTTTGATTCTGAAGTTGTGGCCAATTGTTACGTTAACTGTTTTTAGTAATAAACCCTTGAAATGGCTTTGAATCATGGAGGATTTGGTTGCTGTTTACTTCAGACTTACAAGGCACCTTCTAGAGTCTTTTAAGAAATTATCAATAATATCAGTTTTCTAAAATGAATTCAATTCAGCTAAATTCAGTGTTGAGACTGATGTGTTAATTTATTTGTGACTTGGTATTTATAGGGTACTTGTATTGCTTGTTTTTTAGTTTTGTTTCTTTTATAGTTTCCTTTGATCTTAAATGCTGAGTTAAAGATATATTGTGGACTCTAGATTCTTTGAAGAAGAAAAGTGGATTTTGGAAGAGAAGTGATACTACCATCACTTTGACTTTAAAAATTGCTGCTTCCTTCTGCGTCCAAGTCCCTGAGCTTCATATTCACATGATGTGAAGTTGCTAGTTCCTTGGTTTATACTTTGTTAAAATGCTAATTAAAGATTTGTTTTGAGGATGGGGTGTTATTTTTAATTCAGACTGAGTCAATTTTGATCACTCCTCCACACTTATTTTTTGTGACTTGCCTGCTATAACTTTCTCCCTATTTGCCAAATCCATTTCTGGAATAGCATCATGCCTTTTTGTTCCATCAGTGTTTGATGGAAGTACAAAATGGTTATTGTGTTCAGGAGCACCTGGGTTTCTGCCAGTTGTTCCCTGTTCTATATCAGGAAAGTCTTACTGTCTTAGTTACAGAAGCTTCTGTCCACACCTAGTGCTGCCCTATGTCCAGGTTTCCCTAGACCGATCTTTCCACGCCCCTGTCCCAGGTCTGAACTGCCAGGCAGGTGTCCAGTCCTCACATTTTTGTTGCTGAGTTTCTGGACATCCTGACTATACTCATTTGTCACACGCAGACCATTTTTAGCAGGGGTGCAGCATGGCTTCCACATCTTCTGTTTGTTTGATCTACTGCTTTTATCTTTATTTTGATCTTTTCTGAATAGTACATATCCTTCAGTGGTTGTACCCTGCTTAGGACTGCTGTTCTGTGTTGTTTATGCTTTTATAATAATTGCAGCTTTGCATTTTGCACCAGGAGTTCAAGTGTGTTCCCTAGGCGGATTAAGAACAACCCTGCCACTAGCCGTGTTGTATGCCTGGCTATGGTTTTACTAATATTAATGCTGATTTTTTCTTTGCTGTCCATTCTTCATCTCCTGATTGTTTGTTGTGTCGTCTTCTGTACTAAGACAGGGTGTGACAATTAAATGACCCCAGCTTCCCCTGGGGGAAAGAAGAGCAAAGCTGCTCTTCTTTCTGATGCCAGTGTTGATCTTGGCTAGTTCACAAATGTATGTGTGGGTTTTTTAAATATTTTTCACTAATAAGTTTCTAGTGTTTTATTATGTAGTAAATGACAGGAAGGAGTAGTTTTCTCACCCTAGTTTTGCTGCTTTTGAATTGCAGCTTTCTTCTAAACATAGGTTTTGCATTCTTGATTTCCACCTCAGCAAATAATCTCAGAACAACCTTTTGTAACTGTTTAACAACCAAAAAAAAGACATAATTTTATCCTACTATTACTACATTGAAGGGATAATCAAGCTAATTATGATGGATTTATGTCTGTTTATAATTTAAGGAGATGTTCCTGCTGACTTTAAATGCTTCCTGTTGAACTGAATAAGTGGCCAGAAGAAACTGAGTGCAGTCCTAGCCCTAAAACAAATTATTTGGTGTCTGCTTCCTTTTCTCTCTCTAAACCTTTTGGAGGTGCTTTGGTGGCTTCAGAAGGCCTCTTTTTTAACCAATTACGTGTTTTCTATCCCTTTGACTTTCTGTCCTCCCTTGATCTCCCTCTGGGCAGATAACAAGATGAAAAATTGAGCACTGGCACATTGCTCTGGTTCCAGCCACAGTGTTGTCCTTCCCTTTAGGACTGGATGGGTGACTCTTGTTTTTTTAGGAGATACTAGTATTACAAGAGCTTTATTTCAAGCCCTTGCAACCTTTCTGATCTGTCTTCAAGCTGTTCTTTGCAGCTTTGTAGCTGACGAGCTCATGTCTGTTTGGCCTCTGCTCTGGTAGAACAGAAGAGTATTGCCATCAGAGTATTCCTCAATTTTTTTTTCTGTTCACCCATTTTTATACACTTATTGCTATGTGAGTTCTGTATGACTGATAAAAACCATGCTATAGTTTTTACTGATGCTGGTGGTATACAACGTCCCCTCAAAAAGAGATTGTTGGTGCTGTGTTGCAGTACTTTACAGTTGTTACCGTGTGTTTGTGGCTTTGAGCCTGGGTGGTGCACACTTTTCATTTCCATTTGCATGGTCTGGTGAGACGCTGAAAAAGGCTGTGCAATAAACAGCTTTCTACTCACTTCAGTGATGATTATACTAAGCTAAAAGACTGGCGAGGAGAAGGGGAAGAAGCCGAAAGTATGGAGGAAGTTCTTAGGGCTGGGCATTCAGCTGTAGTTTGTGTGACACCTGGAGTTATGTATAACTTCATGGGAATAGAGGAGTTTTAAATAAACTGAACTGGACTCTGTGGAAAGGTGCCTAGTGATCTCGATGCATGTAGCTCCTGCAGCATTGACAGCGTAACACCAGGTCTGCTGGTGACAGATAGGGTACCCCTGGAACTCAGGAAAGAAAAGCAGAGTTTATGGCCTTTGGAGGAAGGGGCAGGCAGCTCAGGGGGACTACAAGGATATCATGAAGTTATGCAGAGAGAAAATTAGAAGGGCCAAAGCCCAACTAGAACTTAATATGGCTACTGCCATAAAAGACAATAAGAAAGGTTTCTGTGCATACACTAGCAACAGAAGAAGGGTTTAGGAGAATGTCCATCCTTTATTGGGTGCAGGGGGGAAACATAGGGATCAAGGATGAGGAAAAGGCTGAGGTACTTAATACCTTCTTTGCCTCAGTCTTTAGTAGTAAGGCCAGTTCTCCGAGTACCCAGCTCCTTGAGCTGGAAGACAGGGACAGGGCTAGGGAGCAGAACAAAGCCCCTGTAATCCAAGGGGAAACGGTTAGTGACCTGCTACACCACTGTCCTGGATTTGCTGGGCCGGAATTATAAAATATTTTTTCTGTTTAAGGAAATTATAGGTTTGAGAGGCTGCAGAGTTCAATTCTGTGAGAACAAAAGAGGTAAGATGTGTTGGTTTTGTTTATCTCAGCTCTGATGTGTGGGTTTCTGTAGTGACCATGGTCAAGGGTAGTTTTGACCCATGCAGGTGCAGTGGACTGGGAGAGTTGAAGCTCAGGGCAGCCCAGCTGACTCATACCAAAAATGTCACCCTCACTATATATTGGGAAGTTTGTGGGGTTGTTTTTTTCTTCTGTCGTGACTGCCTTCCCGAGAGGGTCTCGTCTGCTGTTCCGCATCTGAGGCCTACTCCTCCACTTGCTGTGGCCACTGCGTTCTTGCTGGAGTTGCCGTGCTTCTAGTGTTGGCACTCAGACCTCACTGCTAGAAGCGCACAGCTTGTGACTGCTGTCTGGAGCTGAGTATAACTTTGTATGTTGTATTAGCATTGGGGGCAATATTAGTTCATTATTATTATTCTATTAAATCTGTTTTCATCTCAACCCACAAGTCTCTTATCCTGACTACTCCTCTCAAGTGGGGTCGAGTGATAGACCAACTGTCTAAAACGTGACAACAGCTTATACACACACAGATCTATGGGACCAGATGGGATCCACCCGAGGGTACTGAGGAAGCTGGCGGAAGTGCTCACCAAGCCACTTTCCATCATCTACCAGCAGTCCTGGCTAACCAGGGAGGAGCCAGGTGACTGGAGGTTAGCCAACATGACACCAATCCACAAGAAGGGCCGGAGGAAGGATCCAGGGAACTACAGGCCTGTCAGTCTGACCTCAGTACTGAGGAAGGTTATGGAGCAAATCAGCTTGAGTACCATCACACAGCATGTACAGGATAACTAGGGGATCAGGCCCAGTCAGCATGGTTTTATGAAAGGCAGGTCCTGCTTGACTAACCTGATCTCCTATGATAAGATAACTCACTTAGTGGATGAGGGAAAGGCTGTGAATGTTGCTTACCTGGACTTTAGGAAAGCCTTTGACACCTTTTCCCGCACCATTCTCCTGGAGAAACTTGCTATTCAAGGCTTGAATGGGTGTATGCTTCGCTGGGTGAAACCATGGTTGAATGGCCAGGCCCAAAGAGTTGTGGTGAATGGAGTTAAATCCAGTTGGTGTCCGGTCACAGGTGATGTTCCCCAGGGCTCAGTACTGGGGCCAGTTCTCTTCAATATCTTTATCAATGATCTGGATGAGGGGATCGAGTGCACATTACACCAAGTTGGGCAGGAGTGTTGATCTGCTTGAGTGTAGGAAGGCTCTGCAGAGGGATCTAGACAGACTGGATCGATGGGCTGAGACCAACTGTATGAGATTCAAGAAGGCCAAGTGCCAGGTGCTGCATTTGGGTCACAACAACCCCATGCAATGCTACAGGCTCGGGGAAGTGGCTGGAAAGCTGCCCAATGGAAAAGGACCTGGGGATGTTGGTCGATAGCCACCTGAACATGAGCCAGCAGTGTGCCCAGGTGGCCAAGAAGGTGAACAGCATCCTGGCCTGTATCAGCAATAGTGTGGCCAGCAGGACTAGGGCAGTGATGGTCCCCCTGTACTCAGCGCTGGTGAGGCCGCACCTCAAGTACTGTGTTCAGTTTTGGGCCCCTCACTACAAGAAGGACTTTGAGGTGCTGGAATGGGTCCAAAGAAGGGCAATAAAGCTAATGAAGGGTTTTGAGCACAAGTCTTTCTTATGAGAACATCTGAGGGAACTCAGGTTGTTCAGCCTGCAGAAAAGGAGGCTGAAGGGAGACCTTTTTGCTCTCTACAGCCACCTGAAAGGAGGTTGTAGTGAGGTGGGTGTTGGTCTCTTCTCACAAGTAACAAGTGATAGGACAAGAGGAAATGGCCTCAAGTTGTACCAGGGAAGATTTAGAATGGGTACTAGGAAAAATTTCTTCACTGAAAGGGCTGTTGGGCACTGGCACAGGCTGCCCAGAGAAGTGGTGGAGTTACCATCCCTGGAAGTATTTAAAAGATGTGTAGATGTGGTGCTTAGGGACATGGCTTAGTGATGGACTTGGCAGTGCTGGGTTAATGGTTGGACTCTTAAAGGTCTTTTCCAACCCAAACGATTCTATGATGCTGTGATACACAGAACAATATGTTTTGTCATGTACCTCTGTTGTGATTATGTCTGGCAGATACAAGGTTGACACGTGTCGTGATTTAACCCCAGCCAGCAACTAAGTCCCACACAGCTGATCACTCACTCCCCCGTGGTAGGATGGGGGAGAGGATCAGAAGATTAAAAGTGAGGAAATTCATGGGTTGAGGTACAGACGGTTTAATAGGTAAAGCAAAAGCTGCGTGCGCAAGCAAAGCAGAATAAGGAATTCATTCACCACTTCCCATGGACAGGCTGGTGTTCAGCCATCCCCAGGACAGCAGGGCTCCATCACGTGCAACGGTTACTTGGGAAGACAGAATGCCGTAACTGTGAATGTCCCCCTGTCCTTCTTCTTCCTCAGCCTTCTATGCTGAGCATAACATCACACGGTATGGGATATCCCTTTGCTCAGTTGGGGTCAGCTGTTCCTGCTATGTCCCCTCCCAGCTCCTTGTGGAGGCTACTCACTGGTGTGGTGGGGTGAGGAGCAGAAAAGGCCTTGACTCTGTGTAAGCACTGCTCAGCAGTAACGAAAACACCCCTGTGTTATCAAAACTGTTTTCAGCACAAATCCAATACCTAGCCCCATACTAGCTACTGTGAAGACAATTAACTTTACCCCAGCCCAAACCAGCACAACATGCTAGTTAGCATTTTAATTCTGGGCAGCTGTAAGCTTAAAAAATGTGGGGGTAAAGGAGTGGGGAATTTTGACCTGTGGACAACAGGCCTTCAGTTACTTCTTGCAGGAGAAGACCCTTGGACAGTCTGCAGTGAACTCTCTCCTCCTCCTTTCACAGCTTGATTGGGTCTTAGAGCCGTACTTTTCTGAGAACAAGGTAACTACTCATGGCTGAAGTATAGTGAACCAAGTTCACTAACAAAGTTCACCAAGTTCACTAACAAAGTTCACCAAGTTCACTAAGGGTGAAGACGGTCTAAAGGACTCTGGCTTCACTATGCATGCAGGAGGGGGAACCAGAGCTAGAATTACATACCAGGGCTTATGCACTCTTGCTAGTGCTTCCTGCTCTCCATGGATTTCCTGGCACTGGCTTCCATGTTCTCCTTTCCTCTCCCCTATCTTTGCTTCCCCACATCTGTGGTACTGGAATTAGTGCTGGCTGTTCAGGAAAAAATGTTGTGGCTCCTGGGTTGGGAGCCAGGCAATATCATTTCCTATGTCCTCAGCTGGTCTAGCTCTGAGGCAAACCAAGGAACCTGTGTCTGTGGATATTATGGTTAGCAAAGGCTAGCCTATATATAGTTTGGTTGATGGCTTTAGGCAGGCTATGATAAACCATGATCTTTTTTGGAGAGGAAGAATGAGAGGGATTACAGTGACAAGCTTTCAAAACCAACAATTAGTTTATGTTTTCAAAGTATGTCCACAAGTGGGGAGGTTGCAAAAACGTGCAATATTTTACAATCCTTAATGTAGAACTCTGTGGCTTTCTTTTCTTGTTCATTTTGTTTTGTTTTTAAGTACATAGGACTTGATCTTAGGCTTCATTGTGTTTAGAAACTGCACACCATGTTGGACATGCAGCCACTAGGGGAATGTGCTGATCTGTTGGCATGTATAAAATAGACAAAAAGCTTGTGTCATTTGAGGGTGTGAGGGATGTAGAGGAGTAAGTTTACCCAATAACATTTAACTTAAAGCTGCATGGTTATTAAGGAGGGTATGTCAGATGACTCCACCACTGGACATACAGCTGTTTGTCTAAAGGTTTTGATGAATGAAGACCTCTTTTAAACAGAGCTCTGTTTATGGATCAGCATCTTTTATGCAAGTGGGAGACAAGTAACAACATCAAGCTTAACAGTATTTTTGTTCATTGATCTGACAGGTTTCTCCTGCAATAGCTGAGCACAGTGGAGTCTTCTGCAACCTAATGGCACACAGCGGGCACAGTGGGATAAAACTTGAATGGGAGATTCTATTGCTTTCCCAGAATGTATTTTCAAGCCTAGGGTTGGAAGCACTAGAGATGCACTGCAGTGCATGAAATGTTAAAACTGTTAGGTTAGCTGCCCTTTCTCTCCTAAAACTGCTCATTTCCCTTACTAACGTGACTAAGTAAAATCCTAATGGTCAGTGTCATATTCTTGTTTAAAAGGCAAAACCTTCTAGTTAATAATGCGTACCTTGGTGCCTGCTTCACAACCTCAGTTCTTATTTTTCTCTTCTTTCTGAAAGCTGGATTTCTGGTATGTTTCTTATGGCTATGGATATCACTAGCAGCTCTGTTACCATAGTTTTTGGCTTGTTTGTGTGAAGCTGCTGTTTCACAACAAATGAGGGTGTCTCACCCGCAGCTCTGTTGCCTTTTTCTAAAGGCAGGCGACCTGGCTCGAGCACGGGACGACGGCTCCTATTAGCCGCTTGGACCATTCAATCGCAGACACCACTGTGGTGGACGGAGTAATGGCGTTTATTAGTGGGTTACATCGCGTTATATAGCTTAGGTTTACGACGTCACATCCGTCTGCTTACATCAAAGGCTAAACTACTAGCTACCCAGAGGGGGGTCCTTATCTGTCTTTCCGTACAACGCGAGATCTTCCGATCGCAAAGACCCTAGCTACCTACACAGCTCCTGATCTAGATGAGTTTGAGTGCTGAGATCCTGCGTTGATGGAAGCAGCATAAAACCTGTCTATAGTTTGGGCCAGTTTCTCTTGCCTTTGTGCCATGTAAATTGAGCTAAAACAGCTGTAATGAACTTGAGTAGAAATTCTTCATAGGGAAAGTCTGAAGAAAAGAGCTTCTGCTCCCCTCTCTCCTCTTGTGTTCTGGCATTTGTAGAGTTTGGAAGACAGGGTCAAGTAAAGCAGAGCTGCTACCCTTCTCTGGCTGTTGCTCATGTTTCTTCAATAGCAGAAGTTTGAAAGAACACTTTTCATTATGGCAAAACACCACATGGGTATGATGCAGAGTAAGAGAGTTTGTTCTATGTTCTCTCCTAGTTGCTGGCATTATTGTGAAGATGCTACTTGATCTCCTTACTTGGTTTTTCTGAATTCTGTTCCTCACCTTTAGTCCTGTCAGCTTAGCCAACAGATTTTACAGTCACCCTTCCCACTCCTTGAATACTGCTCAAAGTACTGAGGGAGTAATGTGCCATAGCTGCCACTTCCCAGTTCTTCTCTGATAGTTTTTGCTTGTCCTTCTCCTTGTGTTTGTGGGGAGAGAGAAGACTGCATGTGACTGCTTGGTGGTAGTTGTCAGACATATTAGAAGATGAAAAGTGATGCAAAATATGTGCATGTAGAGAAGACTCAGAATCCAGTCTTGGAAGAAGATCCTTGTGTTGATGGGATACTCTCTAGTATTTGAATCTACTATGCAGAAGTATTTGAAAGACGAGATAGATTTAAAGGGGGGGAATGAAAGTACTAGCGTGGTCAGCATCAACAGTGGGTGGTCAGCAACTGTAGCAGTGACAAGTGAATGCCTACATGATTTTACAGAATTGGTTTTATGCTATTTTTGTAGCAAAGGGCAGTATAGTTGTGGTTTGCCTGTCTATCTGCCAGTCTTTCCTTTGTAAGTTCTGAACATGCTGGTTTTGTTCCAGGTAAGCTCAAATGGGTTTTGGATATCTCAGAAATTCAGTCTCCTGTAATATTCCTCAGAATGGCTCGCTTTGTGGCAAGAGGCCAAAAAGAGTTGTAAGGAGACCCAGCTAGTTCTGCAGACGTTTTGGGGAAGGGGGTTCCAAGCATGAAAGAAGCTTACTTGAAAATCTAGTGAGTGATAACGGAGGCAGCCATCCTAAATCAATTGAAAAAATGTGTTATTCCTGATTTTGAGCCAAAATGTGATTTAAATTTATATAGTAGAATCTGTAAGATCTCTTAATCCCTTCATCCTAACTTTTCACACTCGGACAAGAGATACCTATAGTATTTGTCTCTTGTGAGAAACAGTAGTTTTAATGCATTGAAGAATTTTGGCACATGTGAACATACCTGTCTGGTCCCCGTAATTGTTTTACAGCACAATCTAAACATATGTTGAAAAAAAAAGTCCAGGCATTTTTGCTGACCTTGTACCTGTGTAGGCTTTTCATGTTGAAAATAAATTTCCCAAACAGTTTATGCAGCTGGATAGATAAAATTTCTGCTTGATAGTGAGAAGCAGTAGATGTGATTCTGTGGTTGACTCTTGACTGCCACAGGGCAGTTAGTCCGTGGAAACAAGAAAATGTTTCAGGCCGTTTGTACTTCAGGTCTTTCAGAGAGCAGTCAATATTGCAAAACATCATACACTGAACATCTCTTTGCATTTGGAGGCTTTGCCATATCACCTTATATCCTCAGGAAAATGAAAGAAATTTCACATGCTGGAGCATGGGCTGCACTGCATGTTGTGAGATTCTGATACCACCTTTCTCCACCAATTCCCATTAAGGGATCTGGGCATTAAGAAATAATTTGTCTTAATCAGGGTGTACATCTCTACCTCCTTAGACTTAGGAAACTAAATTTCAGTCATCTTATACATAAGGTGATTGAAGGCTTACGCAAGTTTTCTTCTGGCTGAAGAGGGACAATGAAATCATTGTGGTGGTCTGATTTAACAAAATACAATCTGAATAAAGCTGAAAATCAGCTCTTTCATTACTGTTCCATTTACAGCTGTTGCCATCTCACTGGACAAGTAGACTTGGGAATATATCTTGATGTGGAACATGTTGCAAAGAAGGCAGAAGAAATCTATACAGTTTGGTTTGTGTTCAGTTGGACATGCATTTAGTTTCCTTTCTCTGTAGGAGATCTGTTTCTTAAAATACTTCTTGTTGCTGAGTGTGTGTAAGTTTGCAGTTGTTTTCAAAACATTTTAATTTGTACTTTATTAACTTTTTCATAGATATTGTTGAGTGTCATTACCGAAATGATTCACCACTCTAAGAGCCCTGATATGCAGTGAGGAAGAAAACGTTGCATCTGTTTTACCTACTGTTTTTTGGCTCCCTGTCCCTCAAACTTGTTTTTCTAAGGAGTGAAATCTCTGCATGTTAAACTAATTACTGCATGTCAGTTTCTTAACTCTTAAAAAGGCTTGGATGTCAGCTATGCAAAAGTAGTGAGATGTGCACTGATTTAACCAAGGGTCCAAATAGCTATTACGCGCGTGCAGTTGAAATGACAAGATAAAATGAATGTGGTGCTAATTGTTGTCACTGTAGCAGGCCGTGGATTAGTGTTCCCCCCACACTGTTCATTTTAAATGCTGTGGCGAACATATTAATGAGCATCGTGGTCCAGGGACCTTAAAACTGTTGCCAGTTCATAATTGCTCTTTGCCATGTATATTTACTTACACCTGTGCAAGGGTCAGCCGAAGTGATACCAGGTGAGTTAAATCCATTAACTGTTTCCTTTTTCCAGTTGTTGTGGGGACCTGACTGAAATTGGTGGAAACTTTGCTGTTGCCATAATCCACAGAGGAAATGACTGTTTGTTCTTAAAAATTTTCTTCTTAGGAGGAGGTCTCCTTCTGCTTCCACTTTGCCCTCTCAGGCTTGCAGAGCGATCTCTTCCAGTGCTGAGGTGTGCAAGTACAGGTGTCCCTCCTAATCACATAAGACAAATAACCAGATTTGTGTACATTTCCTGCTTTCTCTTTTTTGTTTTTCTTTTAAAGCCTGAGACTGCAGCTGTGCTGAAGCGCACTGTTGAGGCTCTCATGGAGAGAGGAGCTGTTGTGAGGAACCTAGAAAACCTGGGAGAAAGGTCTCTACCTTACAAAATCTCCAAGCACAAGGAGCGCCACAGAAGAGGAGGGTATGCATGATGTATTTTTCCTTAAAATCCTTTAAGTGCTCCTTTAAAATGCACATAAGTAACTTGTTTAGTCTTCTGTGTGCTTTTTGGGAGTACACCCGCAGTGTCTGTGATCTCAGTAAGGTGGTGTGTGGCTGTTTGCGCATGCGTGTCTTCTGCTTTGAGTGTTTTGTGTCTTTTATAGTCTGTGTGGTGTCAGCTTTTTGTTAGTGTTTAGTCATCCTGTTACAAGTAGCCTGAGTCCAGGTCTGCAGAACTGATTTCCCCAATGTACACAATGCTATTTTATGATGTGATTTTTACGTAACTATTTTCCAAGCCAGTCAGGCTTAAAAAAGTTATACTTAATCTGCTGGTTGCTAGTTGGTAGGATTGATTCTTTAATACATCTGAACTAAATGTTAATTGCCATGTCTACCCTGTATGACTGGCTTGTGTTTATGATACAGTTTTTGTTAAGGATGTTAAAGATGACTTTACGGGAAGTACGATGAATGTAAATGAAGCTGTGAATTGGCATCTCGGATGTCGGGCTTCCACCAGTGCTGTGGATCGCACACCCTGCTCGCTTACCCCAGTGTGTGCTGTTGCTCCTTGAGGCTACCTCCAAAATGGATGCTGGCTCTTGCAAGGACTGAGAAATGTTGCTAGGCAACCCACACTGTGCTGGGTTTGCCTGCTGTAGTCCAAATAACAATTAGCTACATGCTTCTCCTGATCCCTGTAACACAACTGTGTGTAATGGGATGGTTGGCCAGCCTGCCTACCTACTGTCTTCCTTGAGGGGCGTTTGGCACTGGGGAAGACTCCAGAGGTGCATCTTTTATGAAGCCCTTTTTGGGTCATCTCCCCAGGGGTGACTCACAGTTTCACTCCCTCTTCTGAGGACCTCTTCATTCTCCTGCGAAGTGGGAGTGGTGACAGCTGCCAGTTAAAGCAGACTGGCGGAAAGGGTAGAGGAGGAAATCTTTACCATGTGCCTGTTACTTAGCCAAAAACAATGGTGGTGTGGCCATGACTGTCTTGCACTCCTGCTCCATGGTGTCCTTCAAAACATGGCATGATCCTGCCAATTTTGTACTTTAGGTTAAAGTCTTGTTGCCTACAGTCAGGAGCTAATCAAAGCTTTGACTCAAGACAGAATTACTAGGTAACTTATCCGTCTGTTGGAGTAGAAACATTTTATAAGCATTGAAGTCTTTTCTGAAGGCTTCAGCAGAAAAGGAGCTGGTGTTACTCTCCTTGAACAGGTGGGGAGCTAATGCAGAAGGACTAAGTTCCACTTATTTTGGATGCTGAAGTTGAGACTTTTAGCTTCTAGAGATTTACTTTTTTCCTAGAGCACTTAGGCTCTCTAACATTTCACCACTTCAGATGACAGTTTTCGCTTGACTTGGGTGGCAGTACTTCTGCAGATGTGATCTTGGGTTCTTCAACAGGAAAACCGGGACAGGAGAAGAGAGTAACAAACATTGCAAGAACCATGTAGTGAGATGAATACAAGCCATTTTTCCAGGGGATCTTTCAGAAGTGTAAACTAGCTTTTCTCATTTACTGTAGCATATTGCTTACTTAATAAGCAGGACAAGGGGATCTATAGGCTATAACCCTATTCTTTGCAGAGTCCTCAGAGCAGATGTATTTTGTGTTCTGAATGAGGCAAGGTTTTAATAGCAAACAATTGCAATTGAAACATAGGCAGGAAGCCGCCACCAGATTAATGTCACCGTCACTGTTCCTCCTCCACCTCCCAGTTCAAGTGTCTCTAAATATTTAACAGTCATCCTGCTTGCCCTGGCTTTGGATCCTCTGTATTCAATTATGGCAGTTCCCTCCCCTGAATTGCTCGGCTCCTTGAAAGGGAGAAGTGATTGAGAGAGGATACTACAGGAAATAGATGTTTTGTGTTCTTTTAATTGGAGAACTTGAACCCAGGAGACCAGAGATAATACAAGGGGAAGCAGCAGGCAGTTTCAGTACCTGGTAATGGAGAATTGTATTTCTGTAGATTTTGCTGGGGAGGTTGCAGTTCAGTGTACTGGTATGATAGATTCCTGTTCTACCACCCAATATTTTATATAGTCTGGAGAATAAGTTACTCAAGATATTAAACATAATCTAGGAATAGCAAGTGAAAAGGCAGTTCTTGATCCACCTTATAAAATCAGTCAGTTCTACTGTACAGCATCTGCAAAAAGTAATCTTTCTTTTTTTTAACAGGACAATGTTAAAAGAGGAAAAAAAAGGCTTTTCAAGATACCTCACTAAGATGAATGTACACCTGTACTTACTAAGAAATCCTGAAGTCTTTTTTCCTTTGTAGCCAATTTGTAATTCTATCCATGTTCCCTTAGCAAGTTGGCATAGTGTGGTGTATTAAGTAGTATGGATTGTGTCACCTTTTCTTTAGTCTGGGCTTTCTCTGAAGTAACTGAAAGGGCTTCTGTGAGAGTGCAAAGTGTTGAATCTTTCAAAGCTTTTAATTTTGATTTTTTAAATTTTTTTTATTTTTTAAAAAATTTTATTTAGTTTTGTGATTCGTAGCAGAGCTTCAGCTAGTTTATTTTCCAGTAATATGTAGACAGTTGGAGGCTTAGGATGTACCCTGAATCCATTACTTCTTGGACCTCCTGGCTGGTGAATTATAGAGAATTAGTGGAACACAATATTCGTAGCAAGAAATTGTATGAAAATTAGTGCAATACAATAGTCGTAGCAGGGGTCACAGCTTAATAGTGTGTCACTTGGAGGCAGCTTTTGTCCTAGTGATCGCTGAATGAACCATCTTCCTGTCACTCAGAATGACATGGATTCCCCCCACCTGTGTGGGGTGTTTGCCTGAAAAACAAACCAGAATAAAGCAATCTTCCTCACCAGCACAGTGAGCCTGGCTTTGCTCCCTTATAAAATTCCCAGTGCTATCCAGGCTGTGTCTCTTAACCTCAAACCAAGGGCCATCAGTAGGGCATCACCAGCTCTACGCAGGTCAGCTAAGACATGATCTCTGGCATGCCTAGCAGTCATCCTTCTCCCAGATTTTAACTGTACATTGTCTTCATTAATTCCATGTTGAACTGCAATTCAAGTCTTTATGTACAGCATATCATAAAACTGAGTGATTGACTGTGTAAAGCCACAGAAGTGTGATGCGCACGGTGAAGCCACTGCTGGCCTTAGCCGGGTTTTGGTGGTGTCTGTAGTGAAAAATAAGGAATTAAACTGGAAAACACATATTCATAGGTCAGTAGGGAGGATAGTTGTCTCCTTGATAAGGTGCTTTCCCCCCTCCAAGTTTTGTAGTGCTTCAGCATTATCTGTCTTGAATCTACTGCATTACAGGCACATTACAAATTTAAGAGTATCCAGGAGACTTTACAGAGAATGAGAATTTTACTGCCAATTGATCTGTAAAGCTGATATTTTTCAAAACCTTTCATAGGGGATTGTGGCCCACAGCTGTCACTGGAATGAGCAGTTTTACTCTCCCAGGCAGCTCTGAAGACCTCAGTTTATACATACAAGTTCTTCTCAGGAAATTATATTCACTGAGCAGGTGGTGCCTGTGCATTGAGGGTATATGAAAACAAATTTAGATCTTTCTCTTAAATGCATCTCTTTTGGCAGAAAAGACCCTCCTTTTTTTAGAGACCTAATACTGGCAGCTTTTGCATTTAAGTAATTATGAAAATAGTATGTCTGAAGAATCAAACTTTTAAATTACTGGTATACTGATGTTTTAAACTGAAGTTGAATTAGCTGCTAACTCACAGTTACAGTATTAATTGCTGTAGAAGACCATTAATACTTTGTTTTTAAAGTATTTGAATGTGATTCAAGTAACATCTCACAAACTTGTGACAAATACTATTCATCATATAGATTAATAAAATGTGACAAAGAGAGGTTGGTTCCAGTGTGGGTTAAATATGTAAGTTTAGTTGGGGCATTGAGCTTAAGTGACTTGCCTGTGGCCACCACGTCTCTGGAAAAACAGTGGAAGAATGTAAATGATTCCCAACTTTAGCTCCTAATGGGCAATAGGTTTGTGCCAAATATTTGTTCTACTAGCTACTACTTGTTTATAACTTTTAATGAGTTATGTTTAAATTGCTTTTAACATTTTAAAAAATATTGTATTACATGTGTCAGGAGGTGCTTATTTCTGGAACAAACAAAAGTGAACTGATTTCAATAAGGTGTGTACTAGCATTTGAATTCAAAGAATGTTAAACTCTGGGTTTGTTGGCTATTTAAGATGATGCAGAAACACTGAAATCCCTCAAAGCAGCTTTCAAATAAAGGGTCCAGACTGGGGCTGGGTGATGACATTGCAGAGCCATTGCTGCATATTTGGTCAGTGCTGAACTGGAGAATATTGCAACTGCTTGTAAAATGATAGATCTCAGTAGCACAGTCTGTGGGTTTGCACTTTGTGGCGTACCTGTTTTCTTTGGCTGTGCCAAGCTATGCCTTAATCATATGCTTGTGACACTTCTTGCCTCAGGGCATCAGATAAAGGAGGGGGCTTGGGGGACGTGGTTGGTGTGCAGGATATTTTTACTTTAGGGGAGATGGTACAAGGGCGGCTGCAAAACAGATCTTTAAAAAAATAAGATTCAGACACTCCTTTAGGGGAAGGTAATGGCTCAAACTTCTTGCAGACTGGGAATATATTAAACTGAAAGGATCTATGACAGGGGCTTTGGGGAGAAGAAAGTGGCCAGGTGTAGCTGGGTTTTGAATACTGGATGTCTTGCTATCCCCTGGAGATTTGTTGTTAGTGATATTATTTCCCTCCCAGTGTTGCTTCCATTCTTGTTTCTGTTATCTCTGTTGTAGAAAAGATGATATACATCAACCTGGTCAGTGCTCGGATTTAGTACAATTTTGTAAATTGATAGAACCCTGTGGCCTTTCCCTTCTACTTGGTTTTGTGCATGTGTGTGCTTTCCCCTATTAAATACTCCTGTAATACAGTAATGTTTTTAGACCTTTCTCCCTACACTTTTATTTTTTCGTTTATTCGTGAGTTCTCCAGCTAAACTGTGTGTAATTCTGATTATTCATAACAATTTCCATGTTCTATTTGCCAGTTTTCATGGTCTTGTTGTTTCTTTCCCTTTCAATTGTAATTTTGAAAAGATGGCAATTTTCTTTTGTTATTTGCTTGCTTGTCTCTTAATCTTTTTGTTTTGCTGTTCTCTCCCAGTTATCTCATCAGCCCACTTGTTCTCTGATATAGTGAACTCCTCAGGTCTTACTTTTGTTCTTGCTGAATTGTATTTTCAGAGCTTATCTTAACACGTGGATGGGCAGTTTTCAGTAGGACGTTTGCAGGGAGCTTGCTGATTGCCAGGGTCCACTGAGGAGCATATGGTATATATGAATAGCATCTAATGGGATCAAGAGTCAAAAAATCCAGGTTACAATGTTAGTTGTGCTGTGGGCTTGTTTGTGTGATAGGGGAAAATGGCAAGGCAGGGAGGTCCTTTCCCAAGGACTCAGTTTGATGAACTCAACCTGGCTGCCAGGCCCTGCAGTACTGCAATTACTCCCCAGGGGCTGGGAGCACCAGCTTCAACACCAGCTTCCCTGCTGTTACAGTGGGGAAGGCTTGGAGGCTGTCCTGGCCTTCCCACAAATCACTCCTGCCTCCTCAGGGTGGTTTAGGGCCCGAAGTGGTTTAGGGTCTGAGCACCTTGTGTTTTGCCTTCATTATGTGGTGCATGATGCAACGTTGCTTTGCCAAAGCGCATGCTCAGGAAAAGGGCCATGACTCCCATTTCTTGGTGACTGGGTGGCCCATACACAAGAAATAGATAGTTATTAAGAGGAGTATTTTCATAATTGAGCATCATGTTGTTTAAGAAATTTGAATATTTAGGAAACTTATCTGTGTAAATTACGTTACATGTTCAAACTTCCCTCTTTCTATAAAGTGTCTTAGGAACTGTACTTACACAATTTATTTTTAAACAAGCAGCTTGTGGCAGAATAGTATTCCATGTGGACAAGAGATGCTGAAGTGTCTTCCAATAACTCGTGCTGTCTGAATACAATTTTATTTACTTTATTTGTAGGATTAAAATAATAGTTACCCATCTGTTTTCTGGAGTGTTTACAAGTTTTAACAACCCTTCTCTTCTCCCCATTCCCTGGGAAAATACAAACTGTTGCATAGTTAAAGGACTTCATCCTGCAGATAAACGTACCAACGTGTTTAGCTTCACCCAGGTAGACTCCCTTGGTAATTTTTGTGACTGTTGAAATCCAAATGGGAGGAAGAAAGAACAGATGAAAGAGGCTGCAAGCTTTCCTTTCTTAATACCACCAAACTAAATTTATAGCTAATGCACAGCCTGTGTTGTTTGTTTCTGTTCAGATTCTAGAACATCTTGATCTGTTTCAGCAAAAAGGAGTTCTGGGTCTGTAATGCACTTGCATGAGAACAAAGTCAGTTTGAATATTTGAGTATCTTGCACATTTGTAGTATTTTCTGCTAAATTGATTGTCTTCTTCCACTAGATGGGGCTTTCTTCATTGATGAGTTGAACCATTACTTTTTTTTTAAAATGCTTTTTTCTGCTTGCACATGCATGGAAGGGTGCATGTGCTTCAGGTATCACTGCCTTGAATTTTATTTTTTTTCCCCCTCACCCTATTTGTGACGGTGCAATTTGCAGTTTTGGTGCTTTTCAATAGAATTGGCATGGTGCAATAGTTGGTGATGTTGAGGTGCCAGTATGATTTTCTGATGCACTAAATTCTGTAGCATCCTTGTGCAAACACATTGATTAAATGTGGTGACTGCTTTTAAATAGTGTGCTTGGTGGGTTGGCAATCAGTCACCATTTTGGTGGTTTTTAAGCTGTGAGTTATACAGAGCACAGAGAATGATACAAGCAGAATTTATACACGCTGTGTAACTTCAGCCCTGCTCTTAACAGTTTTGCAAACTTTTCAAATGCTGCCCAGTGAGCATGACTTTTCATACTCCAAATATGTCAGGCTTGTTTCTTTTTTGCAGTGTATTTATTTTTCTGCAATGCTGCAAATTGTCTTTCCATTATTTAATTAGTCTAATAACGGGCGTCTATGTATAGGATTTGGCAAATGAAATTTCTGAAGACTAGATGGTAAAATGTATTTTTTCCCAAAGTACTTGCTCATTATGGATTATTTGCATTATTGCTGTGACACAATCTAGTTACTAAGGTACCAGCTTTTGGGTTTGATCTGGTACTTCTTATTTGCTGTCCTTGTGATTTTTTTCAAGGGATGTCAATCTGTTCCATGCCTGTTTTTTAAAAGCTAAAAGTAACGTGCACTAGTCCTTCCAGCTACAAAGTGATAATCCTTCTGAGCATGAACTTGCCTGCCTGCCCTGCTGAGGAAGGGTAGCTACCACCACAGTTGAGAAGAAAAGCAAACTACCTCTCTTCAGAGCAACACGGTGGTCTGAAAGATGAAGTGATCATTCAGGTAGCAGAACAATTTCATTTATATAGGATTGCCTTAATGAGAACGAATGTCCAGCTGCTCTCACTCAAGTGCAGCAGCTTGCTTTCCTCCGGGCGGTTGGTTCCCTGTTTCCCTGTTCAATGCTTCACCTCTACCTGTTCCTCAGAATATTTTCTTTACTTTGTATCTTCCACCTCCCTCCTGGGGAAGCTTACATAGACTTACTGCCACTATGTAAAGGAGGAATTTAAGCATACAGACATTTTTAGGCACAACCAAAGGATCACATGGCCTCTTCCAAGTCCACTGTACGTGGGCTTTTCCCTTGGCTCCCCAAGCTGACAAAGTCATATTCTAGGAGGACTTAAAAGTGAATTTTGATCTAGGTGTTTTTCTGGTTTCTTTGAAGTCCTATGCTGTCCATTGGACAGCAAACTATTTGAGTATCCTTAGGACTCAAGGTTAAAACAATTTCTGGCTTGAATATGGTAAAAAGGATAAATGAAACCTGGCTTTTTTTCTTTTTTTCCCCTTTTTTCTTTTTTTTTCTTTTTTTCTCTCATGCAAAAGCATGTTCTCCTTTATTTGCAATCATATAGTTTAATTATTTTTTTTCAGTTAATGCATTGTTTTTAATATGTTTCAGTCTGCTGCCCTGTATTGAAATTATCCTTCTATTTACAGTCGAGCAGGATGACAAAAATAACTGTGGTCTCGTAGTGAATCAGTGGAATTTTCCTGCATTTCTCCCCTGGTGACTTGGCTGACTCCTAGAGAACCTAAATGCTTTTACATTTTTGCTTGCAAGAATGAGGTGGTTTCCCTCCTGCATTCCTGTATTTTTCCCTATCTTTAAGTCTCACTGGGATTTGGTGCTGTTTACTACACAAACAGTAGCAACAGCATTGTGTATCGGGTTATAGATCACTGCCTGAAGTTAAGGTTGCTGCATGCCTTATGGTGGGTGGGTTAAAAAACACCCCATGGTCTAGTGACAGCTGATTTAAATGTGTATATCTTGGGGGAAGGCGTTTCAGATCTCCTCAGGGATTGCATTGTCGATTGTGTTTTGTTATTGCTTTTGTAGATGTTAGTTTCTTCTCTTTCTTTAATGAAGAAATAATATTTTTTATGCCAGCCCTCTTTTCCTTCTCTTTTTTGGCACAGGAAGGCAGTCGTTGCTTGCTAACATTGAAGAGTGGTGGTTGTTTTTAAAAACTCACATTGTCCCCAATTACTGCAGTTTTGTATCCTCAGATAAAATACCTATTCTGCGAGGAGTCATGAAGATATGCTGTAACAGCTCATCCTCCCATCCCCCCCTTCTCCTTCAGTTATCAACAGTGCGTCAGTGGAAATTTCCACCCTTTGCTAATGTGAGAGAAAGCACAAAGTTGCAAAGCAGCCTTCGGAGAAAAAAAGCTATTGCCATTTTAGGAACACAGTGAAAAGCAGCGTACGACTCACAAGCAGAAATGAAATTAAATTCTCAAGAAATGGTGGGACTAAAATGGTGCAGCAAGGAGCATGGTTTGCAATACGAACGAATGCTCTTACTAAGGGAAGGGGGCATGAAAGTGCCAATGGATCACCAGCTAGAATTTCTGCCCCATCCTCCTTTCTGTTGGTTGCAGCTGTGAGGATTTGGAAGGCTTCTTCCCAAGGAGAAGAGTTAAGTGTCATCTGTTAAATTTACCAGTGGCTTTTAATGGCTTTAACAGAAAATACGACTTCCCCATTTTAAGGGGTGTGCATCCTTCAGATGTTGCTGTGCAGGATTTCTAGCTAATTGTCCAAGCTGAAAAACTGTTTTTTTCCCTAAACTTTTAACCAGGTAGCATCTTAATTCTGGAGACCAGAAAATGGTAGGCAGTTCATTTTTCCAAATATTTTAAGTGAAATCCTGTTCCCCATTGAAGCCTGTGAGGAGGACTGAGCTGACTAGAGTTCGTCCAAATCCTTCTTGAGGCATGTTATTTCTGTAGCTCTCAGTAGCCCTGCTGCAGTCAGAGAAGCAGCACCTTCACTGACATGACCTGGCACTGGTCCCTTGGCTTCAGTGACGCTCGGCCACAGCCTGCACCAGCTGGGCATCTCTTCTGGAGGACTCGGTTCTACGGTATAGGCTGCAGGGAGATTTTTTGCATCAGACCCCTCACATACAAGAATTCAATGCTTCAGTCTGGTCTTCATGAAAAAGACTACGGAGCCAAATTGTGGCTGTTAAGATTTTTCAAGATTAGGATGTCTGGCTAAGGAGAAGTTTCTTCACTGTGTTTTCCAAGGGTGGATTCCACCTCTGTGCAATAATCCAGCACACAACGCTTGAGTCATTCCATTACACTTTTGATGTAATGCATTTAGTTGGATGAAAGTGAGCTGCGTGCAGCATGAAGAACGTGTGTCTGCTGTTCATGACCCCATCCTCCAGTATTTCTTGTTGAGACTCAGAATTCAGCTTCTGGTCATGGGGACTTTACCATTCAAGATTACCTTTATGAAGGTGGACTATGAAGTGTGATGCTTATGCTATAGCTGACCTAGTAAGAATCTGTACCTCTCGCAGAACAAATGCCTCTCTGTTAGGTATGGGTTTTGAATCAAACCATGATGTCTGATCCTGCTTGCGTGGTGTGCCTTCGTTTAAGGGATGTCACTATCATATTATACTGATGCTTCATGAGGAGGCGTGCTTGAGTGGACGAGGAGGAAAGAGGAACTTTAATAAGAGGATGCATAAAGATTAAAGTGAAATAGCTAGATGGGAAGTGCTTTGCTGTACATTTAGCCTTTGAATTACTGCTAGGTGAGTGGTTAGTTCCATTCAGTAGGATTTCTGAGACAGTTGTGGTGTATTTTTACTATGCTATAGTTGGTGCCATGCCAAATGCAGACAAAGTGATTAAAAAGTGTTCTGGCTACAGCTCCATTGGCGATGCTGGTTCATTCACAGCATTTCAAGGGAGGAGGGATGGCCAGTGACCTGGCTCACTCATTTTTTGCATTAGTATGATGTCTGGCACTAGGTCGCTTGTAACTTGCAGGAACAATAGATATAGTCAGAGAATCACAGAATGTTAGGAATTGGAAGGGACCTTGAAAGATCATCTAGTCCAACCCCCCTGCCAGAGCAGGACAACCCAGAGCAGGTCCCACAGGAATGCATCCAGTCGGGTTTTGAATGTCTCCAGAGAAGGAGACTCCACAACCTCTCTGGGCAGCCTGTCCCAGTGCTCTGTCACTCTGACAGTGAAAAAGTTCTTCTTATGTTCACCTGGAACTTCCTATATTCCAACTTGCACCCATTCCCCTTTGTCCTATCACTGAAAAGAGCCTGTCTCCATCCTCCCGACCCTCACCCTTTACATATTTATAAACATTAATGAGGTCACCCCTCAGTCTCCTTTTCTCCAAGCTAAAGAGACCCAGCTCCCTCAGCCTTTCCTCATAAGGGAGATATTCCACTCCCTTAATCATCTTTGTGGCTCTGTGCTGGACTCTTTCAAGCAGTTCCCTGTCCTTCTTGAACTGGGGCTCAGAACTGGACACAGTACTCTAGATGCAGCCTCAC
>VZRW01008801.1:172873-206258 GCA_013398125.1 Aegotheles bennettii
TTGTAGACTGGAGTGACATTTGCTTTCCTCCAGTCCTCAGGCACCTCCCCTGTTGCCCACAACTTACCAAAGATGATGGAGAGTGGTGTAGCAATGACTTGTGCCAGCTCTCTCAGCACCCGTGGGTGCATTCCATCAGGACCCATGGATTTGTGGATGTCCAGATTGCTTAATTGATCCCTAACCCAGTCCTCATCAACCAAAGCAAACTCCTCCTTTATCCTGACTTCCCCTGGGGCTTCAGGGGCCTGGGGCTCCTGAGGACAGTCATAGAATAGGATGCTGAGAATCCTGAGCATAGAATCCTGAGGATGGAATCCTAAGGATAGTCATAGAATGATAGAACCATAGAATTGTTTGGGTTGGAAGGCACCTCAAAGATCATCCAGTTCCAACCCCCCTGCCATGGGCAGGGACACCTTCCACCTCCCAGATTGTTCCAAACCCCATCCAACCTGGCCTTGAACACTGCCAGGGAGGGAGCAAGTCACAACTTCTCTGGGCAACCTGTGCCAGTGTCTCACCACCCTGACAGGAAAGAATTTCTTCCTAATATCAAATCTAAATCCACCCTCTTTCAGTTTGAAACCATTCCCCCTTGTTCTGTCACAACGTGCCCTTGTAAAAAGTCCCTCTCCAGCTTTCCTGTAGGCCCACTTCGGGTACTGGAAGGCTGCTATGAGGTCTCCCCAGAGCCTTCTCCAGGTTGAACAACCCCAACTCTCTCAGTCTGTCTTCACAGGAGAGCTGCTCCAGACCTCTGATCATCATAATGTTGCTGATGAATTTAAGGTACATCTCATGTTAAGAGATGTGATCTGAATTTTCGTATGCGAGATTCAGTTAATGCACAGAGTGTAGTTGTCTGAAATGGGGCTCATGAAGTGCAGTAGACCTCTCTCCTTGTTTGGGTGTACTGGAGTTTTACAAGCCTCTTGCAAAATTAGAGTTGAGCTCATGAAGAAGGTTCAGTTCTTCAGCAAAGGAGTTCACTGCAGAAGTGACCTCGGTGACCTAAGATATTAATGGGAAGCAACATTCTCCTTCCCGTAGGTAGGCGGTCAGCTTTTTCTTTATAGATGTCAAAGATAGCTGTGTGGTGGACGTGAAGTGCTTACCCAGAGCAGCGTGTTTTATACGTGCTGTGCCTGTGTGGAAGTAGGACCTTTTCAGTCCCGCCAAGGTCAGCACGACAGTGTGCTCATCAAGTGCCAACTGTGCAAGTGGGCATTGCCTGTGCGCAGCTTCAGCTTCCGCCCTCACATTGAAAATTTAACACACGTTCACAGCAGAGATGTGCCTAATTTGGGATAGGTCCACCTCCTTGGGTTTCTTTTGCTGTTTTAATTTCCATTCAGGTCCGAAGCAGAACTTTAACGGAAGAAATGTGGCTGTATGTGTATAAGCTTGAGGTGTTTCTCGCTGGCCTCTGTTCATCAAAGAAACAATGCTGTGAGTGCAAAGAAGGGGAATGCATGTGGTTACTGATATGAATGTGCCACCCTACCTTTCTTTTTTTAAGACTGTTCAAACCAAGGTGTGGAGATGAATGGAACAGGTACAATCTCCTTGGGTAAGCAGTGCTGTATAACAAAAGTTCAGGCTGAGCCTGCTTCGGTTGAACTTTTCTTATTTGAAATCAAGATAATACTGAGCTTTTATCTAAAACAATTCTGGTACCAAAGTGTAAGGAAAAAATATGAAAATTTTATTTAAGAAATTCCACAAAACAGTTACTTGAATTAAAGTTGCTGCAGTAAAGGTATTTTTTTTATTGTGTATGTGTTTCTCATTTCAGGTATTTTTTGATAGACTTAGAGGGCCCGCCTTCGATTGTATCGACCATGATGGAGCATTTAGGACGTGATATTGATGTAATTAGACGTGCTTTTGTAAAGCATCCTGTATCAAAGACAGAAGAATGCAGTGGTATAATCCCATTCAACCATGAAGATAAACTAATTGCCAAGAAGAAGTGAATATTCCAAATAGCATGTTTGAAACTTTTTTAAAAAATTTTTATTCCTGCTTTGGAAAACAATTGTGATAACTAATGTCCATCAAAAATAATCAGTTTTGGCCATATTATGTGTGTGGTATAGTACACTATCTGAAGTCATTGTAGCATTTAATGTTTCTTTTTGTTTGAAATAATTTGAATAGACTTAATCTGTATGCTTATCTTGATATTTGACAACTCTGAAAATTGATTTTCTTTTCTCTTAGAGCATTACATTGATGATGAATAAATCTTCATTGTCAGAATGCTAAAAATAGCATTCTTTTCTAAAGACAGATTACTTCAGAATATGTGTATTTACATAAGAGATTAAAAAGTCTAAGAGATTAAAAAGTCTACAGTGTAAATATAGCAGTATAGGATGTGATTTGTTGGAGGGTTTTTTTGCTTGTTTTTAGAGAAAGGTAATAAAAGCATGATTAAAAATAAAACTTGACTCATTTTTTGAAAGCAGAAAAGGTACAAGAAAAATAACTTACCCTGCTAAAAGACACATCATACCTCTTTCTTTAAGGTAATAACTCTGTTCAAATTACAGGTAAAAAATTACTCTCTACAGAAAAAGCCAGAAACTTCCAGGTGGCAGGTTAGAGAATAACCATGACTATATATCAACAGAAGAATAAAAGATGCTGTGTTTTACCATCAGCTAGACCCAGGTGGACATTTCAAACTGAGGAAAACACCAGGACAGATGTCTTAACATATATTTTGTCTTTCTTTTGCTCTTGTAAAAACAGGAGAAACAGCAATGCATGTGAAAGATGGCATCAATGTCGTATGACCTCCTGCAGACCTGACAGATTCAGTAGTTTCCAGAGGATCTCCTATTTCCTCCATGCTACTGAAGGAATGTGCTGGACATTTCTCCCAGCTGAGGAGTGTGTGTGTAATTTCTATAGAAAAAAATAAGTTGACACAGATACATTGTTAGGCAAAGGGGATGTTCTTTACCTGAATAAGCTTCCTATAGAAGCTGTCTCTTTCAGCACTCCAGTGTTGTGCATTGCCAAAGGGAAGGGCGGTCTGGAGGCTGAGGCCAGATTCCCGGAGACCTGTGACAAGCTGCTCTCTAGCGTGCTATTTCACCACGAGTTTGTCTGTTCTCTTTTGTGGAGGTAGCTGGGTCACTTTCGGGGGATGCTGCTTTTTCTTTTTTAGATTTAGAACTTTGGGGTAGAAAGAAACGAGCATTTCTTCTGACTATCATCTTTTTTTTTAAGGAAAAAATGAAATAGAAAAACAAAAGAGGAAAATTTTTCTGTACATCTTTATTTAGGAGACATGAATGCCTGTGTCTTTGTGGCTTTGGTGGTTCCTCTCCCCCTGCCTTCCCCATGTTTTTTTATTTTTTTGCTTTTAAATCTGCTATTAAGATCAGACTTTAACGTTTTGTGTCTTTTTTTCCTGGAAAAAATGTTGGAAGAGTAGAGAGAATGCACTGTACTCTTTACTGAAGCCGGATCTGCATTAGTTGTGCTTTTTCTTTCTTGTAGTTGCTGCCAGTTTCAATCACGTGGTTGCAGTGTGCACCGATGCGTGGTCCAGGCAGAGCTTCTCTTATCAATGATTTTTGCTTGTAGGACGACCTTCCTTCTGTACGGGTGTGAGCTTTGCCGGGAGGAGCTGTAGGTTTGTAAGTCTATGCTACAGGTTTGACTCTCTGAGCTGCCCTTTCTGGTGGGCTGCTGAAAGTTCAGATTCACAGCGTAGAAGGTGCAAACTACGACTAGGGAAATACAGACTGCTTTAGAGAATGTGTCTTACTCAAAAGTTTCTAAGAAACTTTTCTTAAAAAGAAAATGAACAAAAAGTCACTTTGCCTCTGGCTAGGACTTCGGGCCCTAGATTTCATTTGAGTAGAAAGGAGAATATCTAAGCTTTCAGCTTCACAAAATGAAGAAGATTGTCAACAGAGGCTGTACACATATAAACGTTGTATGTTTGTCTTTATTCAATTTCCTTTAGCGTAGTATTAAATTGTGCATTTAATTTGTTCCAATTTCTAGGTCAGTGCATTCAGTAGGAAAATCCTAGATGCTTATTAGAGACGAGCCCATCAGCTTATTATTAAGTATGTGACATTTGTTGTGAATTATTAGGACCTTTGGTCGGTCAGACATTCATGCCTGTCTTTTCTGTGGGATCCATTTCTGATCTTAACAGAAGATTGATGGATGTCAAGAGCAGAAGACTTGGGCTTCTGAGTCTAGCTCATTGCAAGAGCAGATCAGCAGTAGCACATCTCTCAGAGCCTCAGCTGATCCCAAAAAAACACAGCAGTACCAGCTTGGAGGGAAAGTGGTCTCCAGTAGCCACAAAACAAGGCGTAAGGAGATGTTACCAAGCCTGTTTTCTTGTCTTCTGAAGTACTGAATGCACAAAGGGGAGTGACTGAAAGTTGTCTTTGCCTTTGAGATAGAGACACTGACCACTGAAACCAGTGGCCACAAGCAGAGCTGTGCTTGCTGGACTGGTGCGTGGTTACATAAGCACTGGTGCTTTCTCAGCAGCAGGATTTATTTATGAAAAGTCTGCTGAATAGCTGGCTCTCAACTGGATGTACTATTTTCTTAATAATTGATAGTTTCTAATATGAACATAATTTTATTTTATTTAATAGGGGGTGGCATGGTGGAGGCTAAGGAAGGAGTCTTGGATTGCAATTTGTTCAGACCAGTCGGCCACCAGACTCATAGTTAGCTATTTTGGGAAGCTAATGCATAACAGTGTGCGCCTTCTCTCTCAAAAGCTGTAAACACAGGAATGGACACTGGAGTATAGCAGATTTGAGCAGTTCTGGGTTTGGGCAGTCTGAGCTGTGCCGTGGAAGAAAGCGGGTAACTGTACCCTGAACAGTCATAAATTGTCCCTGCAGAGGAAGGGAAACCTTAGCACGTCTTTCAGATGTGTTTGCCTTTTTGATCGTCGATAGCTGGTTTGTCCCACTGGGCTGTAAGCAACTCTTGATCTCCAAGAATAAAATTTCAGGCCACTTTGTGGTGTTGATTGAGAGCCAAAAGAGTCTGTGCAGCCAAACCATGGCCAAATACCTAAAATGTCAAACTCCGTTGATATTCCCAAAGGCCTAAACAGTTTGAATACCAGTACTTTAAATTTTGTTTACTAAAGAATCTGATAGTGAAGATCTTCAACCCTTAGTTTATGTTCCCAAGTTTATAAAATAACTAGTTTTATACTCCTAGATACTCTGGTTTCCTTGTTTGTGGATTGTGGAGAAACACTGAGTTGGGTAAGTATTAAAATAACAACTGGCAGTTTTCCTGGCTTAGGAAAAGTTTTCTCCTTCTCAACCTTCGGTAAACAAATGAGCACAAGTGGTTTTATGGTGAAGGTCTTGGGTATATCTTCAATCACTCCTTTTTCCTGATCTTCTCTCTGTTTCTCAGCTAAATCTTGCAGTCTGGAGGTTTCTTCAGCAGACTGAGGGCTCTGCACCATCAAAGCACTCAGCACTCTGCTTGCAAAGCACTCAGCGTGGCCACTGGCTTGACCCCAGGAGGTTTGTGCATGCAGTGATTTGCTCCCACAGACCCAGAGCCTGTGTGTCTTCTGTACATCTGACTAGTCTGTCAAAATCCTGTTTGTTGATAGCGTGCGCTGAAGGAATGTCAGGTTCAGCAGAGTATTTCTGTTACTAAATCTTTTAATGACACTCTGAAAATCGTCTTTCAGCGGGACTTCTACTTAGGAGTAAACTGTTGGAGCTGCAGGCTGATCTGGGTACAACAAATGCGCAGGGATGTAGTGCTTTGGAAATCATCCGAGGAGCAGTTAGAATGGCAACAGTCGACATGACTCAATGGGCTCCTACTGTGGGATCTAGGCTTTGATCACCGAAACACATCACCTGTCACCTAATGAGATCAAGTTCCTGCTCAGTAAGTTGCTGCACTCTGTTACGAAGGAAGCCTTTGAAATTTAAAGCAGTCATGTGGGAGTCATAGAAATTTCCCTTAAGATGTGACCAGTCTGCTATAGATCATGTCTGCTCAGAGAGGCTCCTAGGATCTGGCCACCACTGCCAGTGTCTCCAGCATACATGTTCCAGAATCATAAGGCAAACCCCCCAAATATTTTTGACTCGTGGCATGGGCTAAAAAATCATGAGTATTGTTTAAAATGTGAGGTTCTTTTTATTGGCCTTTTAGATTTTATGATTCACTTTTTTTGAACTTTGTTTCTGGTATGATTTTCACGTAACATCTGACTGAAGAACTGTCAGAAAAACACAAGTATAGCAGATGAGATGCTTAATAAATTCATTGGGACGGGTGCTGTGTCCCTCCACCCACTGGAACAGAACAGGGGAAATTAAAAGGAGAATAATTATTGTGTCCTTTCCTAGAATTCTGAGGTTCAGATAGGGTAAGAGTGAGATGTGGATCCAAAACGTGCGTTTTCCTAAACTGCTGCACGAAGGGATGGTTGAAAATGTGTTACTCTCCACGACCTATGTAATGTGTTGCTTTCTTAGTACTGCTTCAACAGACCTTTGGAAACCCTCAGGCTGCAGCTGGTGGACTAGCTTAGGCGAATGCTGCTCCTCTTTGCAGTGCTGTGGAGGAGTGGGAGTCACCACTTATTGAATGCTGGTTAAGAGGGGGAGCGATGCATTGACAGATTCCAGTTCTGGAGTATTTAAGGTGGCCTTCTAAAAGCATTTTTAATGGGAGGCAATGCTCACTGTAAGCCTGGGAGAGTTTTTGTCCCTGTTATTTTTGCATTGTGCTTAGGCTGCCAAGTCAGCCTTGTTTAGGGAGTGCTAGCTGGCACACAGAAAATCTGGCTTATTAAAATCTTCAGCACGTTTATGTTGAGGATAGTTTTGGGGGATAGTGTGGCTCCACTGAATCAGGAAGAGGCCTCTGGCTGAGTTCTGTAGGAGCAGATGTGTCCTGACAGTACAGTGCACTTCCTCCAATGGGGAATCCTGTAGCCACCTTAGCAGGGTTCACAGACAACTGAACTGTTGTTGATGAAGACTCACATGATAGTTCTGCATGGGGGCTGGTTGGTGTACCTTGGAGAATGCCTAACGTGCAGGGCTTTCATGGAGCTTCCAACTGTGGTAGTGAGGTAAGTTCAGCTCAGTTTTCTGCTGAGGGCTGATGTGAAATTTATATGCAGGGAGAGAAAGCTTTAATGTTGAGTTTACCTTCACAAATCACCTTGGAAGCAGCAGTAGAGTGGGGAAGACTTGTTGCATACTCAGTGTTCTTTCAGGCTGTCCCTCCACTGTTTTTTGTATGTGACAAACAGAATGAAAATATATATAATCCATTCTGTCTGTATGCATTAGAACCTGGGAGATATATGACTGAAGAAAACATGAAGAGCAGGATGTTTATTATTATTATTATCCATGCATGGACATCATTCCCATTCTTTTGCTCAGTGAGTGGGAATGTCGTGAAAGAAATACACTCACTCCTGAAATGTCAAGGAGGTAGACACCTTAGAATTGCTAGGATCCATAGCACTGGGGTAGAGGGGTGAATGCGGCCGAGCAGTCCGTTCAACAGTAAGTGGCTGCAGCCATGGTTGTAACGGACCACACTAGGTGAAAAGTGGGATGGAGAAGGGCGTCAAAGGAGTAAAAGGTCTGCATGGAGAAGCTGAAGGAACCCACGCTAAGTACAGGCCACAGAGACCTGTAGGAATGTTGGGGGGGAAAATCCCTCCCTCTTGCCCTGAAGCAATCTGTATGTTTGCATAGAGGCATACTGGAAGCATCTGGTGGGTATGGGTCTGTGCCCAGCATGCTCGAAGTGTAGACACAAGACTTGTGCTGTGTCAGCATGCTGGAGGAGAATCAAACCAGAATTGTTTGATCCTCCAACTTGCTAACTATAAGGCAGGGTAGGATACTGCAAGTTGTACCAGACACTGGAAAGTGTAGATGGTTTGCTTTAGTAATCCCTGTAATCCCCTATAAATAATGCCCTCCCCTATATTGATGAAAAAAATTACGTAACAGCTACACCCAGCCAGAAGGGAGAAAATAAACAAAACAAAAAATGAACTAGTGCACTCATGATGCCGGTCAGATTGATCTGAGCCGCATTAGGAGAGTTTAGGATTCCTGCCAGAGAAAGGAGGACTATCATCAGGAAGGAAAATCTACATAATCTTGGGCTGGAAAAGTAGTTTTCAAGAAACTGCAGACCCTGAGGCTTTGTTTGTTATACAGGATGCAGGCAGAGCTGGAAGGTGGGGATTGGTATTTTGGGTCACGCTCAGCTGCTGGGTCATGGGGACTTTCACCCTTGGGTTCCTACACTGACTGGCCTCCAGGTCAGTAGCAGCTGTCCCCACTTTGATGTGGTGGCTCTTCCATGTTTGATGTGCACAGAGAAATTGCTACTGGCTTGCTCTGGCACCCTTGTTAACCGCTGAAAAGTGATTTAGTTGATCAGAAGGTAGAGCTGCGAAGAGTTTCTCTCCCTGGGCTGGATATACTGGCAGAGCTGCTGGGAGATATTTGCACTGTGGCTGAAGGAAACTTTATTCTCTGTTAGAGAATTGCAAAGGACCATCAACTGCTGACTGTTGGGCCCAAGATTTGGCTTTAAAAGGTGTGTGTGTATTTGTTCAATGTACACTTAGATGCTTGGGTTGTCCTGAGATCTCATCGTGTCTCAGGCTGTGCTTTGGGCTGCAGTCCATGGGAGTTGCCTGTGCCTGACAGAGCTGACAGTAATGCCTGTTTGATGGTCCTTGGGTATGCCATAAGGGTTACGGAGTGCACAGAGAGACATGGCTAATGAGTGTTGGTGCTGCACCTGCCTTTCTCCATCTTCCTTCCTCCTTCCCCCTCTCCTGCCTTAGCCACCTCCTGAGAAGCACTCCCCCACCATCCTCTGCTACCCCTGCCCAGAGACTGCCAGCTTAGCTGCCTTAACTTCTTATGAGACCTGGGCTTAAATGTTGGTGGCAAGCCAGAAGGAGGTGTAGGCAGATGGCTTGTGGCAGAGATCAAGGGTGTCACAGCTGCTGGTAAACTGGTAGGCCAGAGTTGGAGTCACTTCTTGGATCCTCATATGCATCTCCCTCTCTGTCCCCAAGGGACAAGTGCATTACTTTGGTTGGACTCAATGATCTTAAAGGTCTTTTTCAACTCAAATAATCCTGTGATTCTATGACTTGGGTTCTTTGTGTGCCAGGAGGTGCTTACCCACACCAGGCAGCCAGTTGCCTGTCTGAGTTGGAGACAGCACTACGTGGGCTTGTCCCTCTGCAGCACCCTGTCTTTGCAGCTTAGGTTCCAGGGTGGGTGGAGAGGGCTTGACTGAGACAGGGAGGGTGGGGAGCAATAGCCTTGCATTTAACAAAATGGTGTCAGGCCCATGCACGTAGTGCTGTGCCCAGAGGGGCTTGCTGCAGGGGCTGTCCCTGTCCAGGCTTGGTGTGAGTGGAGGAAGTCCATGGGCCTGGTGGCAGGACAGGAAGCAAGTGAGACTTGCCTCTGGTGTGGAGCTTGCTGCAGTCCCCCGCACTGGTGTGCTGGGTGACGTGTGACCTCAGAGGAGACACGCTGCCCATGGCAGGGCAGGTGTGCAGCAGTTTGGCCAGCACTGTGTTATCCTGTGGGTATATAAGGGGCTTGGGTGGCTCGGGGAAAGCCGCTGATGAGATTTCTAGTCTATTGTACCAACTGAGTGGCTCTCGTGGCATCCTTGCAGACAGCCTGAGGCCAGGGCAGCACGGAGGGTCAGGGAAGGGGTGCCAGGAAGCACACAAACAAGGCAGCATAGGTGCAGCCCACCTTTCCAGTTGTAGAAGGCTGCAGCAAGTCTCTCTGAAGGCTTTCTGTGCTCAGTGGGTGAATCACTACTGAGAAGGGTGGCCCTTCTTGTGTAGGTCTGTGCTGCCAGCTTCTCCACAGCCTCTGCTGACACTGAGTAATCACTCAGAGATGAGCAGGGATGATGATTGTGAAGAGGATTGTAAATCACAGCATTATAATCACTCCTGCACGTGACATTCCTCTTGACCTCTGGGAACTCTAAAAACAGCTGTGGTCTAAAACCCCCAGTTAATTGCACTGTGAAGAGCAAGAGCCCCCTTTGAGTGTTGTTATGATTTGAATTGCTGGCATTTAAGAAAGTACAATAGTAATATTCCTCATGTGAGAATCCACAGAAATGTCATGGGTTCTTTTAATGGTAAATGTGGCCAACTCACTGAAGCCAGTTGGAGTCCATGGTAGATGGTTTTACCAGAAGTATTTGCTAGGGTGTTTTTGTGAGAAAGAAAATTAGGAAGTCCAGATGGTCACCGAGGTATCTCATTCTTGCAAACACATGCACATGCTTTGTTTTATTCCTGTGTCATTGATTTCTCCATGGATCTGGGGGAGAATGTGTGTTTACTTTGCTTGCCCTGTTGAGTTCAATCTGACTGCTTACTTGCACAAAGCTAAGTGCGTACCTGAAAATTTGCAGGATCAACAACTCGCTTTATGTCATCCAGGTCCAAAAATCAAAGCTTTCTGCAGAGTTCTCTGAAAAGATTTCTAAAAAAAAAAAAGGTTGTTGTTTTTTTTTTTAAAATCCTGAAAATAAAGTCTTGCATGTTACCTGCATATCAGTTATTTCCTTATTCAGATGTTAGTTTTTCCTTAGACCTTTCCTCAGTGAAAGCAAAAATTTTGGGAGATTTTACTGAGAGTTCAACTGACTTTGATCAGTGCTAGCAACAGAGTTGTTTAAAAAAAACCAAACCAAAACAAAGCAAAGAAAAAGCAACTCTTGGCGGAGAGAAGACTCTCTAGGTGGGCCAATTAACTTCAATGAGTTTTCTTCTCTTTGCTGTGTGTACATTATTTGAAAATACCTTGTAGTGTTTGGTTGAGAGCCTTCTGGCGTTAATGGAAAGCCTCCTGGCTTGTCCAGGCTGACATGTCGTAGGCATGTTTAGGGGGAGTTCTAATTTAGGATAAACAGATGCCATTTGTTTCTGACATCTTTTAAAGTTCTGTCCCTTACTTGGAGGTTGGACAGAATTTCAATGGAAATGCCTAAATCCTCTCTTTTCCCTTGTCCAGTTCTCTGTAGGTTTTCTACAGTACTTTTTACTATAAAGAAGTTCAAATTTATATTTTAATTTGAGCCTCATTGTCAGGAAACAAACCATTTCAAACAGGATATGTCAATCCTCTTTCTATCATAGGAAACTCTGTGGTTCGGAAGTACTTGCACTTACTTGACTTTCAAGCTGTTTCAGGTGTCTTCCTATAATCAGATTAATTTTCATGTATTCTTCTACACTTTTCTCATCTCTTCTTCAGTGCATTTCTGAATCGTTTTGTCCTGAGTTGTTCTAATTGAGCACTTCTACCATTGTCCATGGCCAGCAAGCTGTTTGAGGACTTTCTATCATATCCTGTGCAGAGATTACGGAGGAGATCAGGTGAGGTGTACAGCAAGTCTCAAAGCATTTCTTTAGAACTGCACTCTCTTTGACTTCATAAAGTCATACACACCTTAAAGGCCAGAAGGTGCCTTAAATAATTTAGTTTAATCTACTGAGCATCACAGACTCTACTTATTGCCGCACTCCAACCTGTTTTGAGTTGGCCCAATGTGTTCGGTTTGGCATAGATTTTCTCCCTGAAAGACAGCCAAACTTCAACTGAAGTTTTCATCTGAAAGCTAATCTCGAGAGCCTCTGGAGAGCCTTTTCTACTGGTCGATCACTCTCACTGTGAAGTATTAGTATTGTTTCTGCCTGTCTTTCTACAACTTGCCGTCTGTTTGAGAGAGGCAGGTTCCCACTTCTGACTTTGATAAATCCATGGATTTAGTTTCTGAAATGCATCTTCCCCTTGTCTCATGGACCTTTAAAAAAAAACAAAAACCAAGGGAAGATGGGAACCTCTGCTTCTCCACTCTCCCAATGACATGATAAAAGCAACTGATCTCTTTTAATATGAAGTATTGTTAAGGTAGTGCTTTTTAGTTGCAGGGCTTTTTCCAGATCTACCCACTGTCTTTGCTACTGTTCATACTGTCTCTGGTGCTGCTTTTGTAGACAAGCTTCTTCACATCCTCCACTGCTGGAAGAGTGTAAGAAGCACAAAGTGGAAGCTATAAGCTCAGAAAAAAGGCAGCATGAAGCACTGTGCCTGTCACCTTCAGAAGCAGAAGTCAAGATGTCTTTGTAAGAACGCATGTTTGTAAGTCTTATACGACTCATGATTCTATTTCTCTGATGTACAGCTTCCCATTAGTAGGAACAGTCTTAGGAACAGTTTGCAGGAAAAGTTGTCTATATTTATATATCTATTATGTTTATTTGTATCTTTGTATACATATCCAAAAAGTAAGTCTATTCCTTCCCAGAGCCTTTCCCTGGAGGATCAGTAGGAGGCAAGATATCTCATTTAACAAGAGAAAAAGAGAAAAGGGTCTGTGTTTTTCTGGCTTTTGTACTTACTGCCCATTTACTGTTTGTATGCCTAAAGCCACCTGTTGGCATACACACACCTGCCTAGCATTTCAATCATTGGATTGTGAGACTCTGTTTCTGCACTGCTCTGCTCTCTGCAGCCAGCTGCAGAAGATGCTGTCCCAGACTGCTGGCAGTGGACCAGAGGATCACACTCTGGATTGTAGCTAACTACTATGGGGAACATCCTTCTGGAAAGGTCACTCAGCTTCCACACTTGTGTGGAAAATTGCCTGGGAAGCGACTGGCATCAGGATGGTGTGAGAAGGTTGTAAGGCTGGAGATTGCCCACTGCAAGGTAAGGAGTGGTAACTATGGTCGAGTAATTCTCTGCCTACTAGCTTTTAGCGCAGGCAGTTTGTCCCACCCTGAGTCTGAAAGCTGTCCACCCCAGGATATCTGGAATTTAGAGCCTCACAGGCACTTGGCACACACTGGAACTCCTACCTACATACATTATAGGACCAGGACCTGAGCACCCTCCTAGTCTCTGCATGAAATCTGGGTCCATGCAGTTCCAGTATGGCCATGGACATTTAGATAAAAGGTGCATGTAGGTCTGCAGATGAATACTCAAGAGCTGCTATGTCCATCAAAGGCAATGAAGATGCTCGGGGGCATACTGTTACATTCCTTAAATTATCAACTGCTTTTCACTGCTGCTTTAAAAAAAGGTTTTATTTCCTCTACTGGGCAGCTGCACCTCAGGAACAGGCAGGAATGTGCTAATGTGCATGTGTGCTTATACAGTTTTGCAGAACCAGCTGAGCTTGTAAAAATCTTTGAAAAACACTTGACGATGAAAAGCTGCATCTAAGCATGTGTCATTGTAACCCGCATGAGCTTTATAGACACACAGAAATGAAATTAACTGCTTATTTTAAAAGCAGGTGCCAGATTTTCTCTTCATATAGTGTTCTGTCATTCTCAGGTTGTAGGAAAAGTTCCCCTCATTTCTCCTCATTGACAGCTGGGCCTAGGGAAAGATTTGTAGGGCAATGTTAGAACGTGATCAAGTCTTCCCCTATCACACCACCACATTTTAATAATGATATTAAGATACAGATCATGCATCCTCCAACTCCAAGCGTTTATTTCCCCTGAGAAGATGTGGGGTTTTGTCACTGCTGGACGCTGTCTCTGACCTTGGCCTGCCACGGAGTCTGTCTGGAGCAGGTTCTCAAAATCCAATCTTGGGCCTGGCAGGGGGCTGCTTCTGATGATGAAGCTGTTTTTTCTTCTCCACTCTTCATTAGGGGAATTTCTTCCTATATATAAATGGACTTTCTTACATCTCAGGCTCTCTGTGAGGTGGGGAAAAAGAGAAACTGAGCACCCAACCCACTCTTACTTGCTTCCTGCCAGCACCTTATGTGATTCCCAGCATTAAGCATGGAGATGTTCATCCTTTGTGTAAGAGCAAAGGGTGGCAACAGTAATGTCTCGAAAGACTTATGTCCACCTTGCTGCAAGGCTTAGCAGCCAGCAGCAGGAGGAGGCCCTGAGCATGCGACAGTTTTGGGGTGTGTAGAGAGGAGTAGCCATGATGTGAGTGATGCCTGTCTGGCGGCCTCCTGACAGTGGGGCTTCAGCAACTACTGTCCAGTTGTTTGGACTCTGAGTCTAAAATAACCCTTTATTTTATTTATTTAATTTTATTTTAATTTTACCTTTTTTGTTGTTGTTTTTCAGTTACTTAGGACACCAGTTAGGCAAGTCCTGGCAAAGCCTGAGGGGCAGGTGGGGGCCTGGTGGTTCCTGGGGATGTAACGGCTGTCACACACAACTGCACGCATTGCAAATTGTCAAGGGCCCAGAAACCTGGCTTTTTTTTCAAACGCAAATTAAATAAAATATACCTTGCAGTTCAGGCAACGTAAATACTTGAGGGCTTTCTGAAAAATGCCAATATTTTTGTGCATTACTTCAGCGTGGGCCCGCTACTGTCTCAGAGCAGCTGCCCCCTTATCTTCCAGGAAGAATGTGCCTCTGCGTGGCTGCAGCTCGCAGGAGTTTTGCCTCTTTTCTGTGCTTTCCAGCTGCAAATTCCAGTTTTATCTTTGCTTGGTGGTTTGGTGGGTCCCTGTCTGGCCACTGGAAGGGACAGACGGCATTTTGGGCTTTTCCCGAGGCATTGGCAGAGCTAAAGTTGTTGTATAAGTATGTTTCCCTACAAATGAAAAATGTCACAAAGAGATCATGCATTGAATTTTGTTGTCTCAGCATTTTAAATGTGGGCAAATTACTCAGGTATTATCCCAGTATATTCCAGGTCACCTAGAGGTTATTAGAGAAAACTTAGAGATAAGGCATGATTGTTAATTAGTAGTAACACAGAAGTGTTTAAAAAACCAGAAGGATTTGGTATAATTTTTTTTTTATCACATCCTTCTCTCTGAGAAAGACATTTTCTGAGCCAATTTTTTTTTTTTGCTGTTTTCATAGAAGTGGTCATATTAGCTTCGAAGAAAAAATGCTTTCATCAGTAAGATGAAGCCAGATTTGGGATCAAAAATTGCAGCAGAATGAAATGGATTGCTACTCTCTTCCTCCTGCTGCACATTTTGTTTCGGAAAATAACCTAACGTTACACAACTGTAATGTTCTTTTTTATTTCAAAATATTTTTATTCTGTTTTATTTTGTATTTTTCATTGTTTTAAACTATTTCTAGATATTGTATGCACTGTTAGCATTGATGTAGTACATACACTATGACATGCAGTTCAAACATTCTATCACTTACATTTTATTTTTTATTTTATTCTAGATGTAATTTAGAGCAGCTTCTGCTCAGTGCTGACTGAAATATTTTATCTTCCTTTCTTTTCTGTGTCAAAGCATCAAACTACCCTATGAGAGAAAAAAAAAGATGTTTTGATCAGTACTAGGCAGCTACTGCCCTTAATGGTTTTAAAAATAACACTTTTTGGTAGAATAGAAGGTTATTTAAATTATCATATGCCGTATTATGACATGTAGGTATTAGTCAGTGCATAATTCTATTGATTAGTCATGAAATAACAGGAAAATATAAAGTAAGAGAACTTCCATAAAATATAATATGTTTTGAAATGAAAATTCAAAGTCCTAAAATTGACTCTGGAAACCAGATTAATTTTTGTTTTCCTCCAGATTGTCCATTTATTGAGAAATTGCTGGTATACTTGACTTTATCCTCAGATCATCCCCAAATTTAAAAATGTCAAGCCTTGATAAGAAAAGATTTTCTGAGTTTCAATCAAATCAGCTCTGAAATGAATATACACTTTTGGAACTACAGTCATAAGATGATCTCAGGTGCTTTTCTTTTTCTGGTCTGTATTTTATGACTTCATGCTGCTATACAAATATTGTGTAATATCAATGATTGTCATGCATGGAAAATTTTACTTGTGTAAAACTTGCAGAGATTTATGAATAGAGTTTTATTTATGGTAGAATTTAAAACTCTTAAAATCTCTGTACAGCATCTGAGACACAAGATCAGTTTTAAGTATGTGCCTAAGTTCCTTTTGACAACAAGAAAACTTAAGTATGAGCCTACAGATAAGCAGATGATTATGCTGGAAAGGCCACCACATTCCCCTGACCTCTCCTTTCCACTGATATGCTGTGCTATTAATGCTGCTACAGTTGCATGCTGTGCCAGGTTGATCATCTGAAAACCAAACTAACAGGAAAAAAAAGATCTGTTTGCAGATGAATTGGTTCCCTGACCTGGATCACTGTTTGGCTACTTGATTTCTTGGTGCATGAAAGCCCTGGGCAGGGTGCAGGGGTATGCTGATGTGCTGTGAGGTAAAGGCAAGAGCCAAGCAGCCTCAGTCAATGGCATTATAGACTTGTATTGGACTAAAGCAACAATGTAAGCACAGCTTAAGTAACTTCAAGCTTTGTTTACTTATGTGCATAAGACTGTTTGGGCATACTGGTTCCTGGCTAACAGAATAAGTACATAAAACACTGGGTGAGAGCAATGGTTACAGATAAACATCACACTCGTTTCCTCCACCCCCAAACAAACAATTCCAATGTTTGTATCCTTTTGTGGTCAAAAAATGTGAGCATTGAGAATGCAAAAATGGGAGTACCATGTGATTTTCCTGCTGTACTCGGCACTGGTGAGGCCGCACCTTGAGTACTGTGTTCAATTCTGGGCCCCTCACTACAAGGAGGACATTGAGATGCTGGAGTGTGTCCAGAGAAGGGCAATGAAGCTGGTGAAGGGACTGGAAAATGGGTCTTATGGGGAACGACTGAGGGAGCTGGGGTTGTTCAGTATGGAGGAGGCTCAGGGGAGACCTCATCGCTCTCTACAACTCCCTGAAAGGAGGTTGTAGTGAGGTGGGGGTCGGCCTTTTCTGCCATGCCCATAGTGGAAGGACAAGAAGAAACAGCTTTAAATTGCAGCAGGGGAGATTCAGATTGGACATTAGGAAAATTTTTTTCACTGTAAGGGTGATTGGGTATTGGAATAAGTTGCCCAGGGAGGTGGTGGAATCACCGTCCCTGGAGGTGTTCAAGAGGCGTCTGGATGTGGCGCTGAGTGATATGGTTTAGTCATGATGTAGACAGGTGGTTGGACTGGACAATCTTGAAGGTCTTTTCCAACCTTGATGATTCTATGATTCTATGTGATAGCCAATGTCTGTCTACTTTTAACTATTTTCCCATCCCTCTCCTGTGATAGTGCCTGGTGAATTCAAACTGTTCCCTGCATGTCTACTAGATAGCATCCCATGCAATGTAAGCTAATGGAGAGTCCTGAAGAGCCCGAGCCCTCTGTATACATGGGAAATGAGTTGCTGATCCAAGCAGGTAAGGCCTTGCATCTTCCAGGCCACAAAGTTTGCTTAGCTTCATCTCTGAGTGCTGGGACCACTACCTGTCCCTGCCTGTGTAATGGCAAAAGGATGGGAGTGTTACCTCAGCAGCCTTAGGTACATTTTGGAGATTCTACTGACTCCACGCATTTTACCCTTGGCTGCTAACAGCTGAGACAAGTCACAAATGCCCTGCACAATGTCCAAGGAGAGATTTCAATGAGAACATGCCCTCAGTTTACTCTTCTGGATCCTCTTGCCTTAACATTTACCACACTAGGCCTGGAAGCATTGATTCATAAGACTGGTATTCAAAACATTTTATCTACCATCACATTAAAACACATTAAATGCACTTACAGTTAATGGTGTTAGATAGCTGAATAGCCTCATTGGAATTGCCCTACCATTCTTGGGTACAGTCAATCCATGCTGTTTCTGATGCTACAGTTAAATGTCATATTCTTTACCCCTTCACACTCCTCCAAACTTGTCCCCAGATATTTTTCACACCTCGCTGCATAAATAACTTATTTTGTACCTGATTTGATGGCATAATGGCCTCTGTGAGTACTCCTTAACCTGTTCCAATTGAAGTGAGTCCACTGTGGCAGCAAAACCTTACTATATAAACTGTTTAAATTAACCTAGCCTATTTTGACTGACTTGGCAGAGGGAAAAGGACAATAGAAGGTCAGTGATCAGTAGTGACTTCTGTGAAGCTGACTTTGAAATGAGGTGACCAGTGCCTTTTCCCCGCTATGCTTGCACCTCCGCTTATGCGGGAAGCTGCAATGATAATCTCTCTGCATTATTCTGCAAACTATTTCTTCTACAGCCAAAATACCTCAGTTCTTTGCCTGCTTTCAAACCCTGAGTCAGGGCACCCTGGACTCATTTGAAGTGGCACAAATAGCCCTTTGCAGAGTTGATGCAGTTCTGGCAGTGTTCTGCAACAATGAAAGACAGTTTTCCCCTGCACTGTGCATTATTTATGAGCATTAAATTTGGCTTGGCATCATATAGCTACTGTCATTCCCTCTGGAAAATCTTATTGCCTGACTAACCCAAATAACTGTGTACCATTTGGAAATGTTGCTGCCTCCCTGCCCAGTTCCCTTTCCAGGTCATCAGTTCCTGTGTTTAAAGACAGCAGACATAGCATGGCACTGGAAGGGTCTCATTGCCACCTTTGGTCATGAGGAAAATTGACTCTTGATTCTCACATCATTGCTTCTTGATTTTTAGATCATTTTTGCTACATGAAGTTACTTGGTCTCACAGCCTAGGATCATTTTGTGTCTGCAGAGCATGGACATCTGAGTGAAAGTAACTCTGTTACAATGGCATAGAGACCCTTGGCAGATCAGTTGAGGAGTATTGCCTCATTAAACTGCAGTGACTCTTCTCATGTCCACCCACGCCTGTATTGACTTCTGCAAGGCCTTTGTTGGCAGTCTTTAGAGTGCCTGCAACGCTTTGTCAAATGGTACTCCAGTGCCTATACCAGTATGTTCTGTAAAACAGGTGACACGCTTTTTGTAGGATAGAAACCACATTTGTGAGAAATCACCATGTCTGAATGATCTTCTGGGGACATCTTATTCTCTTTTTAAACTATTTGAACCTGTGAAGCCTAGCAGTGTGTAATTCAACTCTTCAGGTTTCTTAAAAATAAAGGTACAAAACTCCCAGCCATTGAGAAGGGACTGTTTTGAATAAATTTACTTATTTCTGTATGAACTTGACTTGATTCCACCCACACTCATGAAGGTAAACCTGGAAAGTGGGTGCTTTTTAAACTCATTCCTGTGCTCTAGCATAAGCCATTATTGCTGGCACATTCATCTCCTAGTCAGACTGGGTTAGGAGCTAAATAATGCAGGTTTGAGATAGGTATGACCTCAACATCTTTAGTGCTAAAGATGGGTGCCAAGGAATCTTTTAGCTCCTCAGAAATGTAGTCTTTGCTGTGAGTGTTTGCTAAAGACTCACCAATGGGGTGAATGCCTGGGTTACTTCACACATTTGTTGGTTCAGATTTCATTTCAGATTCTCATTTCAAGATTGAGAGGTGCTGAGGCTGTGTATATGCTAGCACATGGTGATGGCCAGTAGGAGAAGGCCTGCAAAGTGGAATGTTTGGTGATGATGAGGATGCAGGTTCCACACACTACAAATTTCAAGGGGCTTTTATTTTAGATTTTTTGTAGCCTGGTCCCATAAAGTGACCACTTCTTAGCAACTGGAGCACATTCAGTGCATTCCTGGAGTGCATCTTCTGTTTTTGTTTCATCTGAGAACAATCTAGATTGAGACATGAACACAGCATATTAAGTGAAGATGAAGAGATTTGCTTCAAAAGATGCTCCTGGTCTGAACTAATGTAGACAAATCCTGAAAGGGCCTCTAGTTGATTTGTTTTAATACTTCAGGCTATTTATTTTTCAAACTCAATATTGGCTCTTTTGATTTGCCTCTTGTTTTTTGTTCATAGTCATTTATCATTGCCTTCATTTATGACTGGTTTTCCAAACATGCAACTGCATGCTAATCCAGCCTGAATAGCCTCTTGAATTTTCCCGTTTAGCCATATGTTATTTCCTTAGGGCCTTTTATTTATGAACTATCATTGGTGATGATTCTGTGTTGGCCCCAGGTGGCTGGTTTCTTTTCCCTCTCTAATTTCAATGATTTGTGAGTCTGAACACAGTACCTCTCCACCTCCCCCCCTTCCCCTTCATGTAACCATTATGCATTTATGAATGCATTTGTCATAGTTGATTATCTAGGACTTGCAACATGCTTGTTTCACAAGTGTCATTTCTACTCTATTGTTCCTTAGGTCCTTTTTCTCATTTGCTTGGAAGCAAAACAGAATAAGCAATTACTGTCAGCTGCTTTATGGCTGAAGTGAGGGGACCGTCTTTCTGAACTTTCCAAGAGATGGAGCAGAGCTGGTGCACTCTACCTTGACAAAGAACCTTCCTGAAGTTTATATATGGTCTTGTAGCAGTGTGAAGGATGACTGTAGGGAAGGCAGTTTAGTAGCTAGGAAAAGTCACCTCAAAGTCAAATGGTCAGAATTGGATTGAGAACTTAACTGAGTGCCATTAATTTTCATGATAAGGTCGTAGAAGATATTTGGAACTAACGTTGCTGTCTGCCTGTCACCATAGACCTTTTAAAATTCACTTTTCAGAATGCACATACTCATTTTGCAGGTGGATTTGTATATTCTATCCTGGAAGTTGTACACACAATTAGCTGGCTAATTATATGTGAACTATTTACTGAGTTATTATCTCGTTTGTTCTCAGCAAGTGGGAAACTACAGGCAAGTATCATTATAAGAACTGAATTATTTACTGAAAAATTCTTCTAGTTCTGGCATTTTCCTGGTCACCTTTTGCAGCCTGTGAAATCAAGCAGCCATGTCAGTTGTCTAAAAGAAGCTTACATTTTGACTCCAAAATTCAGCCACGTTTAACATCAAATCAAAATTATCTAATTATAGGCCTATAAGACACTACAGTGTCTCAACTAAAGTCTTGCTTGTGATCACATGTGGCCTGGTTTTCATGGGCACAGGGAACTGAAAAGACAGCTCATGAAATTCTGGGTTTGGCCTGACTCAGCAAATTTGTACCGCAGTGAAAGCATCCTTAGACTGGGAACAAATGTGCTCTGGCAATTCCTCATCCTGGAGAGCTTGCTTGAGGTGAGGTGTCTTTCAGAAGGAGTCAGTTCCTCAGGTGATTTCCCACCTCTGTGTTTTCACTGATTCCAGGCTAAAGGCTTTTTGTAGCTTGGTGGGAGAGGTGAGCCTTGCTGCTGTAGGATTATTTGTGTATCAAACAGTGGGAGCTGCAGGGCAAGGTGGGTGATTTTGGCCCCTGCTTTTCCTCCTTACACCTCTGTAGGTGCCAGTGTGTCTTCTAATTCCTGGGAATACTCTCTGAGATAATCAATCCTGATTTTCTCTAGTGCAGATAAAGTGTGCCTTATTTACTCCTTAATCAAATGGGTGTGCCAAAGGGAAGCTGTGCTGCTTCAGGTACTGTAAGCTGCTCCTCAGACCCAAGGGATTCAGAAGCATCCATCTTGTTTGAATTTTTCATGTTGTTCACTAGGAGAATGATAACAAGCTCAGGTTTCCCTTACAGCTGAGCCTTTACTAAGGCAAAATTGAATTAGTCTGTTCATTCCTTCTTAATGGCCTGATAAATAGCTATCACAGCAAATGGATTAGGGCTTGATAATGCTGGATTTTTTTTATATTTTTTTTTTTTGGTGTATGTGAGAAATCTCAGGCCTTCTCTTAGCTGGGTTTTTTTCTAAATGAATGAGATATCACTTGAGGTTGAAACTTAAACTACTGCTCCCCTCCCTTACCCCCAAGAAGGGAGGACTAGTTGGATTAAGCTAATCCTCTTGACTCAAAACCTCATTGACTTGGATATTAAATGACATTCCAGATGGGCCCACACTAGGAGTTCTGTGCTCTGTTCTAGGCATCTCAATACCAGAGCAGGCCTCTTCTCACTTCAATTTCTCTTGTAATGTGGGCTGTGCAGTGCTGTAGGGCAATGTTTGACCTAAAAATGAAGGAATTATTTTCATATGTCCCCAAGAGTGGCACTTTCAGCCATGGTGAAGCAGTGTCATCTTAAAACAATTGATTAGAAGTGGTGGCATCTTTCCCAGAAACTGTACTCCCTGGCATGAAACAGTAGGATGTTTCCCTGATGTAGTAGACTGCATGTGGGAACAGCAAGGGTGCAGTGGGCAAGTTGAGTTTGGATTCCTTTCAACTAGCTGAACCTAGGCAATTATCTGGGAACTGACTGCGTCTGACTCGGTCGATGCAGACAGTGAGAAGAAATGAATGGAGAACTACCAACTTTCTGAGGCCTGTCTTTTCTTTCTTTCTTTCTCTCTTTCTCTCTCTCTCTCTCTCGCTCTCTCTCTTTCTCTCTCTCTCTCTCTCGCTCTCTCTCTTTCTCTCTCTCTCTCTCTCGCTCTCTCTCTTTCTCTCTCTCTCTCTCTCGCTCTCTCTCTTTCTCTCTCTCTCTCTCTCGCTCTCTCTCTTTCTCTCTCTCTCTCTCTCGCTCTCTCTCTTTCTCTCTCTCTCTCTCTCGCTCTCTCTCTTTCTCTCTCTCTCTCTCTCGCTCTCTCTCTTTCTCTCTCTCTCTCTCTCGCTCTCTCTCTTTCTCTCTCTCTCTCTCTCGCTCTCTCTCTTTCTCTCTCTCTCTCTCTCGCTCTCTCTCTTTCTCTCTCTCTCTCTCTCGCTCTCTCTCTTTCTCTCTCTCTCTCTCTCGCTCTCTCTCTTTCTCTCTCTCTCTCTCTCGCTCTCTCTCTTTCTCTCTTTCTTTCTCCCTTTCTCCCTTCCTTTCTCTCCCTCTCCCTTTCCTTCCTTTCCTTCCCTCACCTAGCCACATGCTCTGGATGTTCAACCAGCCAGGTAAACTCCTTATCAGGTGGGGCCTAGTTGAAAAGGCTTCGAGGGCTCTAGCTCTGTAGCTAATGTTTGTCCCTGTGGCCTGGGCCAAATGCCACAGGACTATGTGGCAGGCTCAAGCCATAAACTGTAAGGTGCTTAAGGAAGGGATGTGAGCTGAAACTGGATCCACCATATAGCAGCAGTTTTGTGACTGAAATCAGCAGGGTTACACTGCCTTGTGCTGGGTATTTCCTGAAACAGAGAAGCAGACTTTCCCTTGTTTCACAAAGTGCCATCTGCATTTATGACAGCAGGCAAATAATGCAGAGCAGCCCTTCGAGGTGTTTTCATGGGGCTTGTGAGTGGTGGAGTAGCTGCAGGCAGACAACCCAAACTGTTATTCTGCTCTCTGCACCCACCAGCAAGTTGGTGTGAACCCATGCCAGTGCATCTGGGCTGCTGCTAAGCAGCGGTAATGTTTTTGGCTGGACAACATGGTACGTGTAATCTTATTTTAAGATTTGCTCTGCTAAACATTTAGATTCCCTTATTGGGACTATTGAGAAAACAGAAGCTTAATCTCCAGGGAAGTGCAGCATTTCCATGGGGCTGAACCACCTTCCCTCATTCCCTCCTTCCTTCTTTACTGCCTCCTCCCCTGTCTGCTTCGCAGCACGCTGTGGAGCGAGTTCAAAAACACACACTGCGCAGAGAAAGTGAAACTGTCAGTGCATTAAAATGGGTAGCCCAGTGTAGTAAAACGTGGCAAAGCCTAGCTGCAGGCAGCAAGGCAGGGAGTTAGCCTCATGCTGCTAAGGAATAGATGTGTTTTCCTACAAAAAGAAAACTGTAAATCTCTCTCTGCGTGATATGACAGAAATCCTCACTGGGATGGAAATACAGTTACTAGGGCGACGAAGCATCTCTGTCCCTCCTTGTCACTTGCTTCTGGACACATCACGATGACTGAACCAAGTTGTGAAAACCAGGTGTGGAGGGGAGGGTCTCTAGGCTCCAAGAAGTGCTGGCCACTTTGCAGGGATTGTGACTGCCCTTTCTAGGGAGCTTTGGCTCTGTACCCACATGTAGGAAACCTCCACGCTGAGATTTCTGTTTGGTTTTATTCCAAGTGGTGGGGTGGCTGACAGGGCAGATGTTCAGGAAGTTCTGTTCAGGGAGCAAGGCTAACTGTCATGTGCTGCCCAGGTGTGGTCTTTGGTTCAGGAATGACAAATCTCTGGTGGCCTATACACAGAGTGTGTTGCTGTAATTGTTTTGCAGATGCTGAGGTGAATGTGTACACATTTCGCACTTTCAGTGTGCCCTCGCTCCTCCTTTTGTTTGGCCAAAGTGCACTGGCCTTCTCTAGCAGCAGAGCTAGGCTGAGCTTTGCCCCTCCAGTCTGAATGCTATTTGCTGTCAGTTCAATGCTATTTGCTATCAGTTTGATATCAATGCTATTGCTAATCAGCCGTTTGCGGTGGTGTCAAGCTAGGTAACGGTTCCTAGCACTGTATTCAGAAATTTTCTTTTAAAGCTGTTCTCACATGCCACTACAGCCCAAGATGGCACCAGGCTTGTAAGAAAGATGATCTCGTAGGATTTAACATTTACATGAACTGTCATCCAACTGCTTATGGGATTTGCAGTCCCTGAACTCCATAAACATTTTACCTCTGATTCATACTTGACCTAAAGCTTATCTAGAGGCCTGAATCCTGCCCTAGGCTAGCTCTTTGCCAAGCTCAGTCAATGGAAATTTTGAAGTAGGTTACTTAAAGGCATGAATATGGACACCAGTGAACCAGTGTTTTATTTCTGGAGCTGACTCTTTTCATTGAAGGCCACAGACAAGACTCAAAAGAATAAGGCTATCCTTGGAAAGAACGTGTGTGTTTCTATTTGTCCTTATCTTCACCAACATAGCTACTTAATGTCCAGAAAATGATCCTATTCTTTTCAAAAAGATGATTGTGCTCTTTATCATAACAACTTTCTGTTGCAAAATATTCCCCAGACTGGTTCTGGACCTCTTTGAGAAGTATTTCCTTTTACTGGTTCCAAATGTATGGAGCTGTAATCTCATCAAGTGTATGCCTGTTGCTCTGGTATGGTATTACGGTGCTTGGTAACATGGGTATTAATCTGGGTTTTATTATCTTTTGATAAGCAGCAAAGCACAAATCTGTTGAGTAGCAAACTATTTTCTCCAACTGAATGGAGTTTTTCAATCTTTTTGTAATCCCGATTTTAAATCTCATCAACCAGAATGATTTTTAATATAATTTGTATCCAAAAAAATTAAGTCTAGAAAATAACAGTTTTTCTCAGGGAGAGTAATAAGTTAGAAAAATGCCATTATTTTGCTACCTGAAGTGTGGCCACATCATCATGCACACTTGTGCATCCTCATACTGCAGTTTTCAAACAAAGTGTCAGAATGGAAGGCCTTTATTCAATTACTCCAAATATTTAAACTTGCAGCTAAATCTGTTTCTGACCAATCTGTAACAATAAAACACAATGCAGACTATATGGGTTAGAGGCAAGCTCGCTGAAGATGCTTTGCACTTCAAAAAGATGATCGAGAGTAAATCTCAATTTTTGATGCAATTGGCTACAAGTGCAGTTCAAGCATCATTCCAATGTCCGTTTAATGGCACGGTACTCAAAGAAAGAAAATGGTTCTGAGCCCAAAGGCTTATGCTAGTTTTCTCTTCACTCAGAGAGCTTGTTCTGCTCCCTTTGTACACCAGACTTGTTGGCTTAGATGTGTTGCATAAAATAACTGTGAAAAAGCTATGTTGACGTCTAGATCAGTTATGCACACAGCTTCTCTGCTGATTGTGAACAAGTCATGGGGAATTTCACCAATGGTGTAGATTTCAGGTTAGTAGTGGGTTAGTAGTAAAACTGGCACAGTGAGCATGATCCACTGATTTTTCTTGCATTGTTTTATGTCCTTCCATGAGTTGTTGCTGTTCTAACTCAATCCTTTAATCTTTATAATATGATAGTTATATTCAGTTTGGGATTAAGGTATAAACTCAAATGTGTCTGTGTCCTCAGCCCATGGAATCATGATGATGAGCTGCCTGAAGACCCTAATCTAAGATTTACCAGAGCACTGGTTTGTTTAGCCTGGTGTGTTGCCTGAAACAGCTCAGCAGCCACTTGAAATACATGTATGTTTGGATTAAATATCCAACCTACTGTGGGCAATGGCAGTAATAATGCCTAGCTCTCAAATAGTGCCTTTAATCAATAGTTCTCAAGATGTTTTAGAAGTAATGTCTCTATTCTACAAAAGAGGAAAGAGAGACCTGAGGAAGTAGATAACCCAGCTGTGGTTGCTCTGCAAGCTGGTGAAGGCAACAGAACCAGCTGTCCAGGTCTTCGTCCTATGTCCAGTCCTAAGGTGCGTGGCTCTGAAACAAACGCTGATTAAAGCTGGGTAAGGTGCATGGGCTCCTGTTCACTCAAAAGTTAAGCAAAGCCAGATTCAGCGCTGCTTGCGCTACCTTGTCAAATACACAGTGGGACCACACAGGGTTTTGAACAGGATAAAGTCAGCAGGGTAGGGTTATTCCTCTGGAGATGAATCAGGGTGGAGCGTAGGAATATGTGTAAGGTACAAAACATGGGCTTATAGGTGGTGGAAGGACAACTGCCCAATAAAGAAAAGCATTATGCTGGCATACTCTGGTGTAGGCTGTTGTCCGTGTTCTCTGCCACAAACCCTCTGTGTGTTCCTGGGACAATCATTCATGCAGCCACAGGTGGTCGTGAATGGTGTGTTCCTTATTTCCTGAATTACTTGCAAGCCTAGGGGCTCATTTGAGACGCATGCAGAACTGCTGCCAAGAGTATGCTACAGAAGACAATTCCTGCCTATTTCAAATCAGGCACCCACTCTGATCAGACACTTTCATTGCTTCAATTTCCTAACAAGGGAATAATATTGTCTGCCCTGCCCTTCGGGAAGTGTTGTGAAAATAAATGAATTGATGTTGTGCAAGCACAGAGAGCCAGATTTTCAAAGGTGTTTATTCAAATACAGACAAATATGTAGGGCAATATACCAAATACTCCCAGCAATACTGGTCCTAATTATTTAAAACTGTATTTAAACGTCTGTCTGCATTCTTGGGCTCCTCAAGAAACTATTGAGTCTTTAGGCCTTGGAAATACTAATACTGTGAATGCCACAGGGAAGGAAATCTGTAAGGAAGTGAATAGGGTTATATGTAAGGATATAAGCTGAAGGAAATTTACTGTGAGAGATAATGACTTTCTTCAGAGACAATTTGAATTGTGTGCTGTAAATAATGCTTGCCAATGCTGAATGGTTATGGGAAAACAAACTAGTGAATAGGTGTTTGTTAAGAGAGCGTGGCCCATTCTGCACGTGGATTGAGGCATGGGACTGAAAGGAAAATGTCAGGTGATTGTCTGTTCTCTGTTACCTGAGCATATAGATGTGAGAGAGGTAAGTGAGGGTTCTACAACAATGCTGTGGGGTTTGAATGCTGTAAGTTTTTAATGCAAACTCCTTAGTTGGTCGGAAAAAAAAGGGAAGTGATCCTGTGTCCAGATCTCTGAATGCTAAGGCTGGGACATTTAGCAGGGTATCTTTACAGCATGTCCAGGCACTTACACTAACAAAGAGTGGTAGGCAGCTGCTATTCCTAGTCTGGACCAACAGCAGTGTGTCTCACAGGTGCACTGGAAAGGTGGGCTGTGAGCACCTTCAGTTCTGCTCAGTGCTCAGCTATGTGACAGCCCTTCGGTGTTGCTTCATGTTCCTCATCTTTCCCTTGTCCTTCCTTGGGTCCTTGCTGACCCATCCTCCTCTCCTGTCCCAGTCTCTCCTTCTCAAAGGTCTTGACTTGATTGTGTGGCCTTGCTTGTTCTCCTCACTTGACAAATTTGTAATTCTCTTGTTCCTCAGGAATTACTTTTGATGCACAGCATGCTGCAGTTTTCTGTCTGATATCTCTCTCTTCTCCTATGACTTTTATTTGTGACCTGCCTTCATGCTACAGCCCAGGTCTTACATCCCTTGGTTTTTATACATTGTAGTCTCCTTCCTTGGTCTTCTCCTTCAATATTGGTCTTCTCCTGTTTCCAGACCCTTCCTCCCTGACTTGTTATCTCAGTCTTTACCTGAACAGGCTCATGTTTCTCAGTGTTGTGTATGCCCAGACACCAGTAAAATCTGGCTCCACTTTCTTCCTCTTCTTTCTTTGACCTCTTCTTCCTTCCAGCTGCTCCCTCTCCTAGTGTCTCTCTCCAGTCATTTTCTGCCAGTGCCTGTTTCCTCACCTCTAAGCTCCACATCTATTTCTGTGTTTCCCCTTCAACTGTTTCTCTGTTTCCTTCCATGGCTTCAGTTCCTGCCCCCTACCAGGACCAGATCCCCTGTCCCCTTCATCCTTATGGCTGCCAGTCACACGCTCTTTGCCTTGTGGTCCCAGCTCCCCCTTCCCATGCTATCTCCAGCTCCTAATCCAAGGACATCCTTTCCTGATGTGCTCCAGTCCTTTACTCCAACTCGCCATCACAAATTCTCTCATATTGTGTCTGAATCTCAATTTTTTCTTCTCCTGAATCCTTTTTATCTTTTCATTGCCTGAGTCACTCTACTGTTGGATGCCAGCAGGAGCAGCATCACAGTGTAGCAAAGCAGTTTCCTGCTCTCAGGTCCAGTATGTGGCCTCATGCCAGCCTGGAAAAGCCAAAAGCAACCTTTGCACGTTTTCCCTGTTTTTATCTACAGCCAAACAGCACTAAGCTGTGGAAAGAATCAGTTCAGAGATGAAGAAGAAAGGTTCAGAAGCAAACTGCCAGAATTGTTAGCTGCCGAAATTGAGGAAGTCTCTGCTAAGGATGTGTAAAGTGTGGTTTCTCTAAGATTTATAATCAAATTCACTTGAACTTTTATAGCAGAAGGTAAAGCCATGATGCTAAGTTCTCGACTTCCCCTGAATCTTAGCTTCCTCTCCAATGATAGGGGAGAAGTAAAGCCCTTCAGATGAAAGTTCATTAGAGTTTTTGCTTGAAGTGGTGTGATAATTTATCAAATCCAAATCTCATTCAGGGAAACAGCACAATGGTTTTGGCTGAACTTTTCAAAACAAACAGTCAGAATTCCACCTGAATTTAGTGCTTGTCATACAAATTTCCATGCCAAATTAAAGTTAAAGTTTGACTGGGTGAAGGGTGCAGAAAAGCACAGTGTTATCACACATTGTGCTGTGTCACTAGTTGGCAGTTCCTACTAACCCCAGTTGGACTTTGTTAATATCATTCCATTTTCTAGCCTTCCCCTTAGCAAAACTATTACCATTAAAATGCATTTTAGAATTTGGCCTTCAAAAATCATGGCAGCGAGTGGTTCTGGCTTCCTACCAGGCTATGTGTGTGAGATTTTATTTTTTTTTATCCTGTTTGGAATTTGGTAAATTTATAAGATCTCCCCACACCCTTTCTCTGCAGGAGTCACTTAATTTCTTTGTGAGCTTTGCTGCTAAACTGTGCATAATTTGGGGTTTTCATTGTTCTTACCCTGCTTTTGAAGTTGCTTTGTGATTTTTGAAAAGATGTTAATTTTCCTTTTGTTGTTTTCTGTTGGCCACTTAATCCTTTCCCATTCTAATTGTTATTCTTATTGGTCTCCTCAAACTTTTCTGTTGTTTGAAATGTCTGTCATCTAAAACTTGCCTTTGTTCTTCCAACAATGATTTTGGGAGCCTCCCTGCTGAGCTGCATTCCAAATGTGTGTGTGGCTGTGGATGGGGGGATTTTGGCCTTCCTTGCTCTTTGACGCCTCTCTTTCCTATGTCCAGGCTACCAGCAAGTACAAGAGGCTCAGAACTCCAGTTCTGCTTCCTTTGACACTGATTTGACACTGTAATTCTGACAGTACAGAATTACAAGAATCTGAATGTCACTTTTCCAAATCCCGATTCGACTCTACTACAGTGCCTTCATCAGATCTGTCTAATTAAGAAGTTGTTGGCTTGCGAGTCTGACTGCACCTTAGTTCAGACAATCCTGTTAGAAAATTATTTTCTTTTGAAGTCTCTTGAGCCTCCCAGCTGCTGCTTAGCAACTCTGCAAACATTTAAGAGCTATATACTTATCTTTGCTATAAAGTGGAATCAAACCAAAATATGAATCATTCCTTCAAAAATAGTTTAGAATGGGGTGGAATACCTGAAGGATTCCCTGGAGGCCTATGCTGATCAGAGGGGAAGTCCAGATATTTGTTGTGGACTAAATATTTTCATTTCAGTTCAAAGAATTTAATCTTAAAAGACCTTAGACCCTAATAACCATCTTCAAATAGGAATCATAGTGGTGTTGACTTCTGAGAAACCTGAGACCTTAAGGTTCAGATTTTAAAGCTATTTGGGTACCAAGGATTAGATACAGCCATATAACAGCAATATTGTTCCTAAATTGGAGATACTTAAATCAACTTTAAGTGGGTACCAACTCCATGGCCTGGAGAAGTGAAATAACCAAAGAGTTGTTGGATGAAAATGGGATGTGGGCGATTCCTTTCCGGACAGATGTTTTTGTTGGTTTTTTTTTTGTCTCCAGATGGATGGGTGTAGGGGCCAAATATGAAGAGAGGATTTAGGGCTGTGACTTCTGTAGGGCGAGAGATGCCTCATTGCTGCCCTCTGTAAAGTGCCAGATTTCTAAGGGTGAGTGGGATTTAAGGAACCTGGTAGTCCTTGGAACCACACTGTTGGCTGGCTTAGGCAGTTCCTTGCTCATTGCATATTTTCTGTGGATACTGAAGCAGCTCTTCCCTGAAGGCCTCAGTGCTCACACCAACATCACAGCTTCCAGTCACTGACTTAGCAGCCCAACAGGGCTGCTCAGCATCACAGGGTGGAAGTCCCCTCTAAAATACGTGTGTCCTGTTACATCGTTTATGCTGGGTGGAAATGACTTGAGAACCTGAAACACTGAGATTCTGAAAAATGTGTTCATTTAGGAGAATTTGGCCCTTGCTAAACTTCAGGTGACCGGACATTGTGGAACTGTGACAGTCTGGTCTTCTTCAGTGACTGCGTTGTGTCCTGGCATAAACTGGTTTGGTTTGAAGTAATTGTGCTTGCAGAGCTCACTTAAAATTATCAGCTATTACCAAGCAGAGGGCAAAACCATAAGGAAATGGCCTTTGTGTACCACAAAAGCTGGTATTCTTGACCAGTGCTAAATGTTTTCTCTTTCCCTCACATAGTAAAGACTCAGTCCTGAAAGCTTTAGTCATCAGTTTTTCAAGTTATTACAGCACAAAGTTGCAGCGTGAATATATACTTGTCATGTTCTGTTTTGCTAACTACAGTCATTCAAAGCCTAGTCAATGGCCTCTGCAGGTCACCTCTTGACTCCCTTGTGGTCTCAAGCAAGTGCTGAGAACTGGCTTTGAGTTTGCTGAAGTGTAGTATCTTGAACCAACCAGTTTGCTGGCTGGCTGCTGGCCTAGGGCAACACTTGCTGTCCTCAGAGAGGTTTGCAGGACAGAAAATATTATCCTGATGATCTGGTGGCACACACATTTTCAATTTCCATAAAAAATATTTTAGTTCCTGAGAAAACAAACTTGGGATTGACTATGAGGCTTGGTAAATGTACACATTTTGATCAAAACATCTTGGACAAGAAAAATCCCAATCATAAAGGAATGCTGCAAAACACCAAACATTTTGTTCAGGGTCTGTCTAAACATGTCTGGTTGTAACTGTGCTAGGTATTACAGAAGCAAGCTTCTCTCCCCCACCAAGGGAAACTAGCAGTCTGGGGAGAAGTCTAGTTTTGCCAGGGTAATTGGGTCAACAGTTGGGCTTGCAACAATCAAAGTTGTACAGTTGCAAGTCACATCTCCTCACCATCCTGACCATCTCAACTGGCCCATTGCTAGTCTGCAGTGTCAACTTAGCCTTACCTCAGCATCCCACACTCCCCATAGCTTGAGACAAATCACAGATAAACCAAAATCCACTCCAGCCTGCCTGCCAGAGAGAGGTCTTCTCTTTCTCTGAAAGTGTGCCAATTTCCTAATGAATCTCCCAGCCCTCATTTGGGCAACACTCTGTATTCAGGTTCCAGATGAGGAGCAACTATCTTGCCTATATAAAACTTTTTTAACTTGACAGTGTCTCTTGAGCTGGTGACAAACTGTGGTTTCATGAAAACTAACCAGTAATTTTTCAGTGATGCTAGCTTGACTACAGGTGATCTGCCCAGAAGACATTGCTGGGAATCAGGACACTGCTATAGTTCGGTAGTTGGTCTTTGTCAGATACGATCTTTACTTCAGTAAATTCATTAGCCTTACAGTGCTGCAGTAACAGAAAGACTCCTTTTTGACAATTAGGACCACAAGGGAAGGTTTGGCAAGATGATTGCTCCCTCCTGGGAGGAGATGAAAGACTACAGTGGTAAAGAGAAGAGATTTTTCATTATAGATTTTAAGATTAAACCCAAGGGACTGCTTGTGCTGGAAGTCTGCCTTATGTTTTGTATCAATAAGTGAATTTCAAATGCTTGGCTCCTAGTCATGTTTTTAGGTAATGGTTCTCTAGTTCAGCTCACTCTGGTTTCTTGGAGGTAGAATAGTACATAATTAAGTATGTGGAACAGTGTAATGAAAAACATGATTCTATCAAAGCAAATTAATTGCTAGGTCTGGTTTTGAACTTAGTAGAATCACTGCAAACAACAAATATGCTACATCTTCCCTAAGTACTTTCCTACTGCCCTGTCTATTTACATTATGGTCTTCAGCATTTACTGGAAGCAAACATAAAAATAACAATTTTCTTGTGCAAATAAGAAATAAAGGGGGAGACTGGCTTCACATGTATATCAACTCTTCTGTGTAATTTGGTGGAAACTAGATGGTGTAAACTATACGTAAGCCCCTATTAAACTAGTAGAGATGTATAAAGGAGGTCTTGGAAATGAAAATTAGGTCATTTATCTTCTGTTGCATCTGTAAACAGAGTTTTTCTTAAATGGTGAAGAAACCATTAGTGCCTGTCTAAGAGTGCATCACCAAATATTCACTTCTGTGCTAAGGAGTTCATGTGGAAATGGAAATTTAGGAGAAATCTGAGCCAGAGGTGGTTTTGGTTTAGGGCTCCATGGCCAACTCTAGCTTCTAGAATGCTTAACCTGGGACTTTTCAAGACCGCTAAATGGAAAGGCAACACTGCTGCTTTGTAGAACAGGGCAGGGAGAAGTGTCTGCTAAAGACAAACTTTTAAATGTGAGAAAGGCTGAAACTTCAAGCAATGCTGTGAAGGCTGTTTATGGTAAGAGGCTGATTTCAAGGTAGATGAGTCTCCATCTGCCCCATACACCCTTTCCCTGTACACAGCCTCAGTCTATACTTTTAGGATAGCTACATCTTCTGGAGAGCCTGAGGAGTAGATGAAACAGGAGAGAAAAGAATGTCTAGGTGCCCAAAACCTACTTCTCCTCTGTTTCTGTGGTTGCTGGAATTATGCATGTACTTATGTATGATTTTTAAGTGTGAGGTGCTTATATTACATTAATGAAGTTCTTTGAACTTCATTTGGGTGATACAGCTGTGGGGGTC
>VZRW01008802.1:0-10770 GCA_013398125.1 Aegotheles bennettii
GAGGAGATTGAGGGGTGACTTCACTAATATTGATAAATATGTAACGGGTGAGTGTCAGGAGGATGGAGACAGGCTCTTCTCAGTGATGTCCAGTGACAGGACAAGGGAGGACAGGGGCAAGTTGGAACATAAGAGGTTCTGGGTGAACATAAGGAAGAACTTTTTCACTGTGAGAGTGACAGAGCACTGGAACAGGCTGCCCAGAGAGGTTGTGGAGTCTCCTTCTCCGGAGACATTCAAAACCTGACTGGATGCATTCCTGTGTGACCTGCTCTAGGCTGTCCTGCTCTGGCAGGGGCGGTTGGAGTAGATGACCTTTTCAGGTCCCTTCCAACCCCTAACATTCTGTGATTCTGTGTGATTCAAGACAGGCAGCATGGCTTCACTAAGGGCAAGTCTTGCCTGACCAGTCTTCTCTGATGGAGTCAGTACATCAGTGGACAAGGGAAGAGCTAAAGATGTCATCTATCTGGATTTCTGTAAGGCTTTTAGCACGGTCCTTTCCAACTGAAATAATTCTATGATTCTATGATTCTGTGAGTCTATGAAAAATTTTCCAGAAATTTCCTGGAGTTTGCTGTTATTGGGGGTCTCAGTAGAAGACGTTTCTCAAATAAATACTGTTATTTTTCTGGGAGGCCTGGGAGCCTGTGGGACCTGCAGTGAGCAAGATTGAGGTGTACTCTTGCTGCTCTGAAATCAGTTGCCTTCATTTAATTCAGCATAAGACAACTGTGATATTGCCTTTCCCCTAACTTAGGGTGAATGATTCACTTTAATGAGTCTAACATCACTGGCATCTCCTGGGGTCCAAGGGCACCTCCCCAGCTCTGCAAGATCTGCTTCAGTCTTACAGGGTAACTGCCTCACCATCTTCAGAGAGAGAAGAAAATACTCCACGTATTTTTAACACTTTATTCCCACTTTCTTCACTTGCAGGACACTTGCTTCCCCTAGTCTGCTCATGCAGACTAATAATAAGCGAAGTCCAGAAAGACAGCACTTCGTACATGAGGCTTTTGATCTCTGAAGGCCAAGCAACATTTTTTTTTATACTTATCACATTACACCTCCTTCAGTGCCATTGAAACATACACTCTGAAACATCTTTCAAGAAACATACATCCCTCCAGAGACTCCCTCCTCTCTTTTCAAAATGTTATTGCTTAAAAGACATTACTTGTTATTAGCCTTACAAACAAGCAAAAAATAGTTTTACTACACACTAAGCTATGTTCATTTTTCTGGGAGCATCTAATAGCAAAGAAGTACAAGAGCACAGAAAATGGGAGGAAAATCCTTTTCTTTCCCCAGACGAAAAAAACCAGCCTTATGCTACACTTAATACTGAAATCTTTTACCACATAAAAACCATGAGTACATTTTAAAAGGACTGGCTTTACCAAATGCAGCTGCTGAGGCGCCTGAGCAGGTCCCATCCCTAGGTTTGCCAGGAGGGATTGATTCAGACCAGCTCGAATGCCCTAACCCACTTTCCCCACTGGCAGCTCCCTGTGAGGTGCCTGGAACCAAGATGGGAGCTATGCTCCAGGGGTCAGTGTTCTGATAAACAGGACCATTAATACATAAATTATTAATAAATAATTACAGCAATAATTAAATCTGTGTGGATTTTTACGAAAGACATGTATCTGCATTTTTGTTCCTGACTTTTTTTCTTTCTTTTTCTGCTCTTGAGCTACTTTACACTCAGGGGGAAAACAGTATCCCAGAAGGGAACTGTGAAAAGCATCTGAGGAGTTGAGGAACTACCAACAAGCTGAATAATGGCAGGCATAGGCTGGGCCACACGCTACAGCTGCATGCAGCTGCAAGGTCCCTGGCAAGGATTAAGCTGCTGCTTGTTGCATGAGGAATTGCCTCATTAACTTTGAAGGTGACTTTCTGTTCATGTCACTCACTGCTGAGTGGCTCTCAGGCTGGGGGAGGTGGTGAGCAACACCAAGCCTGGCCTGGGCCACCTCTGCTTCTGCAGACCCACAGCAGCCCTTTTCTAAGCCAAAGAGGTTTGGCTTCCTCACTCACATCCTGGCTGACAGTTTTCATTGGAAGAGCAATATTAACTGTTTAGTTTTTTTCATAAAAAACTCTGCTGACTGAAATACAGCTACCACTCAGTGGATTAAGTGATTTTATTTGACAATTAGATATAAAAATCTCTTACTGTGACATCATTTAACATATCACTGAAGCACTACTGTTACAACATTACTCTCATTATGTTCAGAGTAAGGAAAATTGAAAGAGTCTCCTATCCAAAAAACCCGTTCCCAGAAACTTAGCAAGGCCTGTGGATCTAGGTAAAAACCCTGGCACCAGTGGCATTGCCTGTGCTTCTCCCTTTTGCTTTACAACTGCCTGTGAGCAGCCAGGAGCAGAAGCAAACTGGACAGATGGGCATGGGGTGCTGCAGCAAGCCTTGGACAGCTCTCTGCCTCCCCTGGAGACATGCTAAAGGGGCAGCTCTTCTGAGAGCTGGTTGGAGAGAAGTGTTCTGCTGTGGGAAAAACAACTGTTTGGGAAAAGAAAAAGAGAAAGTAGAACAGCAGAAGAAAAGTTGAGAAAACAGAAGGCCCAAAAAAATCTTATGCCTAGACAAAACTTAGGAGGAGTGGAGGAAGAAATCAGTACTTGATTGGAGAAAAATAAAAAATAATAAATAGATAGTGCAGTGGTTCCCAAAACAATACATTAAAGCAATGCTTTTCTCTCTGCCTTGACAGCAGCACTGGTCTGATGACTGTCCACTTATCCACAGCTGAGAATAATGCATTTTATATGAGGACTAATATGAGGATTATAGATTGCTCCTCTTTACTATTTCTGAAAAAAATATACTATATCTACCCAAAACTAATAAGACTTTTTAAATCCAAAATGCAATTTCAGGGACCTTATAAGGAAATCCAATATTGGCAATTGCTGCACTATATAGTATAGTGGAAAGAAGGGAAGGCTAGAGGACAGTGAAAGAGAAATAATACACCTGAGTTCCCCCTATCATGTCTTCCATTTTTTCTGGGAGATGACTTCTGCTCTCAAAAAACACTTTCACCTCCCACATGTCTGAGTGCTCAGAAACATAACCAAAGGTTTAATAGAAAGCATTTAACTTTCTGCCACTTTTACAAGAGATGTAACAGGTATGTGCTGTCTATCTTTCATTTTCATTGCCTGGAGCAAAAACATTTAACATGTTTCAGAACAATGATTTCTTCTCTGTCTTGATGGTGCTCACCACAGGACTGTTTCTGATAAGGACAGTATGATCTCCCTCCTACACCTATGGAGGGTTATTTGTCTAGTACATAAATACACAGTGCATAGCCTGGACATAATATACTGAAACAAAATAAGGATAAGCAGGCTGAAATCAATACAGTTAATGCATGGCTGAATTTGGTTCAATTTTTTTCATTTTGTTACAAATATAAGAACAATTTATCTAAATTTGTTTTTAAGATTGAACAGACCAATGACAACAACAAAGTTGGAGTAAGCAAATAATAACAATTTTGTATTTTCATGTTTCCTCTATTAAAAAAAAATTCATTTTACATGGGAAAGCACTTCCATGTATAAGCATCAAAAATGGGCATAGCTGCAATGAACAGAACATGCAGAATAATAATAATAATATGAGAAAAAATATTTGTTAAATATTACAGTTATATTTGAAACATATCACTGTGAATCATTACATATACACATATATCTCACTGCAGGCAACATTTGGAAACACATACCAGAGCATGGGATGAATTTGTATCCAATCATGTTTTCAATTCCGTGAACTTTTTCTAAATTGCCTCATACCAAGGAGAAATCATATTGCAGTTTATTATAAGATATTTTTTTTTTTGCCCTAACCTTCTTGGTATTTCCTCCCAGGAATCACTACCACATCCATTCACTTTTCTCTGGGATGTTAGAATAAGGTGAATAGCAGAGGTAAAAATCCATGGATGCAGAAAGGACAAATGACTTTTAAATAAGCTACTGAATTTTTATATTGAGCAATGCATAAAAGGACATCTTCATGAACCTGGGCTTAAGCATTCTGTAACTATGTTTAACTCAGGGTAAGATTTCATCACCACTTTTAATCTCAAATTTCATTTTCTGAATTAAAAAAAAGAAAAAGAAGTGGGAAAACAGGCTTACAGCTAAAGAAGGCCCAACCAGAATACACTGGTGTTAAAGCTGGTTGAAGTGCGTATCTTACAGTGACATATTCTTTGGTCCTCAGTTCTTGTTCTGGCTGATATTACACTATCTTCATATCTAATTCTAACAGGCATTAGCAGTACCACATATCCAAACACCTTTATAAAAACAAAGTATAGACTACACAAAAATGTGCACATTCCTGGCAGACCTGAGAAATTTACCACTGGAGGACATCATTTTCCCTGTCTCATCCCAGTCCGAAGGTATAGATAAGCACGTTATTTCTAAATGAAGCTGCTCTAGTCCAGGTTAACCTAGGGAAATGGTGGAGACGGAAAGCAGCCACCCAAGAGGGCTTTGGGAGCAGCTTCTCTTTCCACTGCACATGCAGGGGACCTACGGAGGGATTACCTAATCAACTTAGGAAACTCCACAGTCATTTTTAAATGAGTAAACAGTAAGAGACCTGGTCCTTTATGGTTTTTTTCTACTCATAATTACAAACAGCCATCCATACAAAAGTCCCCTTGTTCAAAGAATTTCTTTTGCTAGTACATAAATCAGTACCAGAAAGCTGAGCTTGACAGTTTTATAAGCACTAAAGAATAAAAATGTCAAAGAACCAGAAAAAGTCATAGTGAAACCCCTGGTTCCTCATCCCCCCTCCTTCCCAGAGTGATGGTTCTCTTTCAGGAGAAGTTTAAAGGTAATGTTGTAGAGGTTAATGCTCTGAAGAATTAATTAATTTATGCACCTGTAAATGTATGCCTCTGAAATGATCTTGTTCTAAAGTAATTAGGAGGAAAATAGATATGAAACATCTGCTAGAAAAGAAAGTATTTAGAGATTAAAAAAACCCCAAAACAAATTGGAATGATATTGAGTTCAAAACAGCTTTCATGAAAAAGTAACATGATTTGTCATAATGTTAGGCACAGATCTCAAAAATCATTATCAGAATGTCATATAACTGTAAAAACAAGACTTTTTGATTGTTTGTTTGTTTGTTTGTTTGTGTCAAACTCTAGATGAACATGACCTGTCATGTCTTGTAGAAATGCTGGTATAGTCTAGTATAATTCCTATAGGACCAACACTGTACTTCACATGTTAAAGTAAGCCTCATTGGTCTCATTTTATGGCTGTGAAGGTAAAGATTCTGAGATTTTTCCAGAAAAACATAGCTGAAAATAATTTTGAGCTAAAGGGTGTTCAAGGACTTAAGTTTGTGTCACTATGCAGCAGTACACCATCCCTGATCTTCAGGCTATTTTGAAGCAGTGATGAATGGGATTCTCTACAGGGAGGAAGAAGTAATATTTACATAATACATAAATATTTACATATTTAAGTGTATGTGAATTTGTAAAGTAATTGCTACATACATTGCAGATTTTTTAGTATCAAAATTCCTTAAAATATTTCCATTCTGTTATGTCTAAAAAGACCGTGTAAACTGGCAAGTAAAACTAGTTCATGTATTGACAAGTGAAACCGTGTCATTTAAAAAGCCTCTTCTACAAGCAACACATCACTCTTGTACACAGTGGTAATGTACATGACATTGCCAATGACGCAAAAGAAAAAAAAAAGTACAGCATCAATTTAAATCTCCCTACGTTGTAACCTGGAATAGGATCAGTCAGATAGCAACTGACCACTGCAATGAGCTCTCAGCCTGGAGTACATCAGCCAGAGCAGTATGAAATTGAATAAAGCTGTTTAGCTGGAAAAAAAAAGAATTGGTGTCTATGCAGATCCAATTTACAAACCCTAGCCCAGGGTAAATCCTGCTGTAAACCCCATAAATTCAAAGTTAACAGAAGATTAATTTAGTCCAAACTGAGTTATGAAAAAGCTGAAATACATTAGAGTAGAGATGGAAAAATCCCATCAATGTCAGCAATCCTAGTACAAGGAAGTGGTACAAGGGAGGCATGGTCTTCTAGTTCCTCCCAGCAATAGTGATCCTATGGGTGGAAAGAAGGTTCATTAGGTCAAGCAGAATGCATGCTGAGACATAAACCATGGTGTGAACACTGGGGAGCAGGGGAACCTAACCACACACCCAGCCATGGGCTGTTTCTGTAAGTACACTCTTTGACAGCAAGATTTAAAACCAGAACCAAACAATATTGCTCAATACCATGTAACAAACCTCATTACCAAATAGACATCTTCTATTTCCATTCTTAATACTGGAATCAATATGCCAGAACTGCGCAGAACAGATTCAAGCTTGTAGTTTCCTACATTCAAACATGATTATATTCTTGTTTCAAGTAAATACTCAATTCATGCTTTATACACATTTTATATGAACATTTTTCTCAGTCTAAGTATGCAAAAAGTTAGGATTTACCAGTGCTGAAGCATTACTAAGGACCTTTTTGGATTCACTGTAGTAACTTACTCTGATAGTAAAACAGATAATAGAAGCTTCCTTCCGAAGTTTACCATGCAGGAAATGCAACTGTGCCCAAATGTTTTCATGTTACACTATTGTGTTCAAAACATAGATTTTCATATGCAAAACAATTCTGAAAGAATTTTCTCAGTTTTTTTCTATTCCTGATGATGCTGTGGTTTAATAAACATTTATGAATTGTGATGAAGTGGCCTGTGACGATTTCATGTTTTCCAGAAGAGGATTCAGCACTAACATCTGGTGCTTGCTGTTCAATTTGGTGCAGCAGCGGATTTTGTTTGCTGGCTTTTCAGGCAAGCTGTGGAACTATTACACTGAGTTACCAGCAGATGGTAAAAGCAGTTTGTACATTGTGCATATGCCTGAGGTTTTGAAATCTCTTGAAGATCAAGTTTCACATGTGTTCTCCATGGTTGCATGTTTTCTGTTCCATGGTTACCGTTTGCTGACAGAACTGCAAATCACAGATGTTACTTCTTTCAGAGATTTGTAAGAATTTGAATTTGATTTGCTACTTAATTTAGATGGCTTGGTAAATCGTATGAATTAAAATACATTAAATATTATTGGCCAAATCACCTCCTTTAGAGGAAAAACCCAAATTCTCTCTGACTAATCCAGTCTCTGAGACACATACAGCTGGCAGACACTGTCCTCACTTCAGAGGTGGAGTGACTGGGCAAAAGCAGGTTTGTCTGACACCCAGCAATTATTGCCTATTAGTCTTGGTAATAAGGAAAATACATAGAAAAAACTATCCAGTAAGTGAAGAAATCAAGACAGCACCTGATTTTGCCCTCTGCCATAAATTTCAGCTTCAAGATCTTGCTGCTACTCAAATCAACAGAGACCCTTGTGATAAATATGGAAGTGATGGCATTGCAGAATAAATACATATGTAAAACAAATTTTAAAAATACAGCAGAAGGAAGTTATCCCATATATGTTCTAAATGTCAATTAAGTATTTACATACACAAGTTAGAAGCACATTAATGTAGACTGATACATTCTAGCCATAAAATTTAAACAAGAACACATAAGTCTACTGTGTCTTTAAATTTTAGTATAAATAAAATAGTTGCTGCCTGAAATTGTACTACACTAATTTTTCATGTAAAATACAAGATTTAATATATGCACTCATTAGGAAAATTTGAGACTACAGTCATCAAAAAATACCCCAACATATATTCTAAGGTCTATCATACACATACAGACATATATATATAACTAGCAATTGAAGTTTATTAGGGAAATTTTTTCTACTAAAGTTGCCAAGATTACATATTTAAGCAAATGAGCTGTCTGTGTCCACAGCTTTCTCATTTTAATGTTGACATTTTACTTTTCTCTCCTGTATACATACATGCACAGATGCACACTGTATGTTAGCAATACTGCAAGCAGATGCTGTGACTTACTTGCACTTGTAAAAATGTAATAGATTGCATTTAGTTATTCTGAAATTACATTGGCCACACAGCCATCAGAGAATTGCACCAGGTTTTAAATATACAAATCCAAACACTAATCCATCTATTTAATGACTTCAAATAAAATACAGCTTCTGCATCTTTCCAGATTACAACATAGAACTCAGACAAAAAAAACCCCACTTTTTTGGTTTTTAATACTCTTGGAAGGGCACAAATATTCTTGACTGGAAGTCACAAAACTAGCTGTTGACTCAAATTCTTCTTTTTTAAGCATCAAGAAGCAGAATCTACTTCCTTCTATCCATTTGGGAATAAGGCAAAGGTCTGTTGCTCCACATGAGCCATCTCCAGCCAAATCCAGAGTGCTGTTGACAGGTAGCACTCGACAGAGTGGTAGTACGGCAAAAGGGCTGCAAAGACCTTGGTGAATATCTTCCTCATGGATCATGATCGTAATGGCCGCACTCACAATCATATGTTCTCTCACACTGTGCTCCATAAATCCTTCCTTGTCTCCACAAATAAATGGTTGTTCAGTGATTCTTAAACACATTCGGGGCATGGTTTGGACAGTATAAAAGCGGTATATTGTGATAACCTGTTAGAGTGCATTATTCCATAATGATTCACACTGAGTTCCTGGTGGCTACATGCAGCAATTGAGGACCTTTGTGCACAAACCATGTGCTTCCAGGTATGAAAGAAAAGAGGTATGCTAGGAACACTAAGCCAGAAGTCTCAACTCAGGCAGCCCTCCTTAAAACATTATGACTTAAAACAGGCTTAAAACAGAATAGGCTGAAAAATTAAAACAGTATGACTTTTGAAGTCAAATGTTTTCAAGACAAAATGCAGAAACAAATATGTATAAAGTGCGCTAGTGTGAAATGCCAGAGAGATTTCTGTCTCCAGCACTAAGATGCCTTCTCATACAATGTCTCTGAAACGCTACCTGTCAAATGCCATAAAGCCTCTGCCTTGTCCTCCTTCACACCCTTCCTGAAAACTGTCAAGATGACTCTGTCAAGATTACTTTGTGATCTGATAATGTGGACACAGCTGACAAGCAAAGACTGCCCATTTTTATGTAAAAGATGTTTATTTTGCAGGCATTTCAGTCTCCCATAGTCCATTCACTCTTGCTGCAACATTTCTTACCTGATCATAGAATGGTTTGGGTTGGAAGGGACCTTAAAGATCATCTTGTTCCAACCCCCCTGCCATGGACAGGGACACCTCCCACTAGACCAGGTTGCTCAAAGCCCCATTCAATCTGANCCTTAAAAACATTACCCCTCAACATATCACTACATGCCCTCTCTAGCCTTCCTGTAGTACCCCTTCAGCTACTGGAAGGCTGCNATCTTGAGCACTGCCAGGGAGGAGGCAGCCACAACCTCTCTGGGCAACCTGGGCCAGTGTCTCATCACCCTCACAGGAAAGAATTTCTTCCTCATATCCAATCTAAATCTATGCTCTTTCACCTTAAAAACATTACCCCTCAACATATCACTACATGCCCTCTCTAGCCTTCCTGTAGTACCCCTTCAGCTACTGGAAGGCTGCTATGAGGTCTCCTCAGAGCCTCCTCCTTTCCAGGCTGAACAACTCCAAGTCTACCAGCCTTTCTTTATAGGAGAGATGCTGCAGACCTCTGATCATCTTCATGGCCCTCCTCTGGACTCACTCCATGAGCTCCATGCTTTTCTTACGTTGGGGGCCCCAGAACTGGACAAAGTAATCCAGGTGGGGTCTCACAAGAGCAGAGTAGAGCAGGAGAATCACCATCCTTGACTTGCTGGTCATGCTTCTTTTGATGCAGCCCAGGATACATTTGGCTTTCTGAGCTTTGAGCGCACATTGCCAGCATATGTCCAATTTTGCTATGTCCACAGGTATTCTCAATTCCTCCTCCACAGGGCTACTCACAACTCTTTCCTCCTCCAGTCTGTGTTGATACTGGGCATTGCCCTGACCCATGTGCAGGACCTCGAACTTCATGAACTTTACATGCACTCACCTCTCTAGCTTATCCAGGTCCCTCTGGATGGCATCCCTTTTCTCCAGAATATCAACTACACTATAGAGCTTGGTGTCACTGGCAGACTTGCTGAGGCTGCACTCAATCCCACCATTCATATTGTTTACAAAGATGTTAAACAGCACTGGTCCCAGTACTGATCCCTGAGGAACACCACTCATCATTGATCTCCACTTGGACATTGAGCCATTGACCACAATCCTTTGAGTGTGACCATAGAGCCAATCCCTTATCCACCAAGTGGCCACTTGCTGCGGGAGGTCCCCTCCACCTGGGCACACCTTTTGCAGGCACATCGGCTGCCTGTCCCTGCCCCAGGAGAAAAATCTAGGCACTTCCTGCAGTCTGAGGTCTGCACTGCAGCCTCTCACTTCAGCAGCTCCATCTAGGTGGAGGCATCAGCCACCTCTGGGTTAGATGGTGCAGGTCCTCCAGCCCGAGCTGCAGCATTTGCTCTCAGATAAGTGCTCACCATTCAGCCTTGTAGGTAGCTTAACTAGGATGAGTGCTCTTGACCAGTGCAGATAGTCACAGAACAGTGCCCGGTTGCTGGGTTTTGTGTACTTCATGTCTTCCACTTGGGCAGAGGAACACCTCTGCTTCAAGAGGCATATTTCCTTCCTTCCTTCCTTCCTTCCTTCCTTCCTTCCTTCCTTCCTTCCTTCCTTTTTC
>VZRW01008802.1:11545-32922 GCA_013398125.1 Aegotheles bennettii
TCCTTCCTTCCTTCCTTCCTTCCTTCCCTTCCCAGCTTTCCTTTTTCTCTTCCACACTGTAGTCTGTGTTTTGTTACTCAGGGACAACCTTTAATCTCCTGCTTCCCCACTTTGAACTGTAAATCACTACTCAGTTATATTAGATAGATTCTCAGAAAAAAAGCTAATAATGATAGTGGTCATGGTTAAGAACACCTAGTAAGCCCATGATGAAGACATTTAAAGGCTGAAAGCCTACGACTTGAGCATCCGACCCTATCCTCTCTTCATTTTTAAGTAGCAGAGTGCAAATGCCTGCAGGCATGTAACTGTCTTTGCAATAAATATGCATCTTAGGATTTCAGACTGAACTTTCACATCTTTCAGCAAGTTTTGCCAATCTAAGTCATACTCTGATGTTTTGCAAAATTAGTCATCACCTCATATGTCAATTTGTCACACATAAAGGAGGTAAAAGACTCACTGATTTAAGGGAACAGACAAAAGCTCAGTTGTTTGGGTTTTTTTGTTACTCACCATTTCAGGGGAAAAAAAAAGTATTTTTTCTCTGAATAAGGATGTGTGTCATATAACATTAATGGCCTTCTGCATCTGGGTATTGCAAAGATTTTTGAAATTTATTCATGGAAAGAGTGGTAAGAATTCTGAAGATTTACAGCTTCATCAAAGCTTAATTTGTGTGATTCAGGAAATCATAAACAGTACGTTTTAATAAGAATGATAGCTAAAAGCTGCATGAGATCAGTCCTAACTGTAGCCAACATAAATTAAAAATTTTCATTATTTGTTATTTTTAAAGTGTTTAATTTTTGTTAACATGTTGTAACAACAGATGACAATGTTACAAGAAGTTCTTTAATACTTAATTGATTTGATTTTCACTTGAATAATGCAAATCCTGAAGGCTTTCTGACTCACCTCCTGAGCTTTCCTAAGAAGCAGAAATTCCACTGCATGTTGTACGTAGATGAGATCTCAGTTTTGAAGGCAGATTATGTGAAAAAAAATCCCAAGTTTATTTACATATTGTACTTAAATACATACACATGGCATTATCTCTTAGTAGTCAGACAATTACCCAGTGAGTGTTGAATTTATGCAGTAAAAACTATGGAAACGATCAGCACTGACATGTTCCTCTTTTTTTTACTTTAGAAACTGTCTAAAATCTTTCTCACAAGCCGTTACACTGCATTGCAGTATGTTCCCTGAATGCATCTGTTCTTCTGGTACTCCAGGGGAGCTGGGACTAGCTAGCTCTAGCGTGCTTCAAACCGCAGCATAACAAGGCAACCAGAGTGTTAAGGCACATTAAGTCACTATACTACCTTGATGATTTTGATGATAACTTCAAAATGCAGGTGGATAGGAAAGAATACAGTCATCTGCCCCAGATGTGTGATGTCATGCATAACAGAGCATAGATGATGCATATTTGCTAAAGACGCCAGCATCCCAAATACAAACCCTAAAAGTTAGACAAAATAATTTGTAGTTGTTAAGAAATTTAAGTTACTATTTGACTATCTGTTAATTCTGAAAATTAATCATTCAGAAGTTGCTCTTGATGCTCTGTGCTTGAATTATGCACAAAGTGAGACATAACGTCTGTAACATATGGAAGGAGAAAATACTATCTTCACACATTTTCTCACTAACATGCATTGACTGCACTAGTAATAAAACACCATTTTTACTGTCATTCATCAAACCATTTCCAGTAACAGAACAGAAAATAATTTTTCAACAAAATGAAGTTATGTTTCTTTTGATTAGATACGCTGACCAAGTCAGAGTAGGAGAGTATACAGTAAAACAGCCTGAAGGAGCTGTGCTATTTTAAGACAGAGACCCTGCTGCAGTACCTCATGAACACAGTACTAGATTACCTTCAATATCCTTCAGGGCACACAGGTATCCTGTGTCCCTCACACCAAATATATGCAAGTTATTAGTCTCTATCAGGAAGAAAACTGTCTCACGAGTCATGTAAGATTTAGACCCAGAGAGTTTTGAATGAGTTGAAGTGACCAGGCTCCACTTTTCCTGAAGAGGTGGGAGAGTTCTGTGGGCCAGACATCAGTGCCTGGGGAGCCTGTATGCTTTGTGCTGTGGAACAGGGCTGCCAAAAGCATGATTGTGCCGTACACTCCTCTTTTGACATCTTCCCCTTCATTCACAACTGGATTTGGTCTTGGTTGGTAAGGTAGGTCGTTCAGATTCACTGAAAAGACCATGCATCTCTGCTCCCATTTCTTGTCTTCCTGGTGTCCACCTTCAGAAGAAAACTGCATGAAGTAAAAGGATCCAAAGGGCATTTTTTCACCGAAAGTTAAAAAAAAAGTGAATTTGAAACATTAAAAAAGCTCCAAGCAAGATTCTTGCTGTCTCACAGGGAGAAAGAGAACTGAAGGTGAACTGTGGCTATCACTCGGTCAACAAATACTGCTGAAGATCACTTGTTCTTTTGCATCACTTTCCTGTTTAAACAATGCTACTCATTCATATCCCAGCTGCTCAGCTTTCAGTATTAATCTCTTTACTTAGGCTCTGCTACTTTTGTCTGCGATTTTATAGTTGCTTTGAGTTGGTCCATTTTAGTTATCTTTCATACTGTCAGAAAAAAAGTCTGACAGTCTCGCAAACGAACATAGCATTAATGTAAATAACGACTAATCCACCACCTTTATTTTTACAGCAAAAATTTCTCCTTTGTTACATGGTTTGTGTTTCAGGCATGTAAAAAAAAGAAAGATAAATGTGTGTATATATATATATACACACACACACACACAGAAAAATGGTTCTATATAGGCTCCAATACATTTCACTGAAATAGCTTAAGAGGAGCCTGTTTATTGCTAACAAGAACACCTTCCTTGACTAGCAAATAAAAACAACTTTCTCCCTTAAAACAGGATTCAGCTAATACCAAACTGGCTGGAATGTGCAAACAGCATTCTCAAATCCATGTTGGTGTTCCTGCAGCTGACATCTTCCAACTGTAGTATTAAAACACTAGAAAAGTGTTTTATGCATTTTTGCTTTTAGTAAGAGGAGGGAATTTCACTCACACACAGGGGAGCTCTTGTACCAGTTGATAGAGATGATCTTCCACATTAGCAGGTCATGGTACTCAACATACAATAAAGAAATACTTCGACTTAACATTTTTATTTCAGCAGGTTTTCCTATTGCAAAGCTATCAAACAACCACCTGTTCCTATCTATTATTAATCAGTATCTCCACTGTTACAACTCCAAAATTGTAGCCCTTGCTTCTTTTCAATTAGAAAATCCAACATAAAATACCTACTTGGAAAAAAAAACCTGACTTGGAAAATATAATCCTCCCCACCATCTGATTTTAATTGACTTCCTTGAGGTCTTTTCAAAGGCTTCTGTCTGGCAAGCTGAAGACAATTTTGCTTCACAACTGAAAAAAGGGGATTGTTTTTACTGTGGTTTAAAGGATGTTGAAGAAACATTGGACTATAATCCTGTTTACACCATCTTTCCTTTTGTTAGTTCTCCTTTACTTCTTGAAAGCCTTTTCCTGTGCCTCAGAAGAGCAAAATGACTCCAGTATAAATGAAAATCACACCCTTTACATTTTGGCCCCAAATATATCATTAAACCCTCATACTTATTCATTAATAACCACCATTAGTTGTTTAAGCAAGCAAGAGCCATTACTGTGATACATCATTGAAAGTTGGGAATGAGGTCTTTGCCAGAATTACTTTTGTGATTATCCTTCTACCCTGCTAATGCTAGCTCAAACACAGGTTAAAAGAGGAAGCTCACTCACTCTGCTTATGTTGAGGCCAGGTAAAGTGCAGCTGGAGCAAGCTTCCTAATGCCTCCCTATGGAGGCAGTCCATCCATCTGAAAGCCGTCACTGCTCCCACATCCAGCAACCCAGGATAAGCTCTGGTGCTTTTCCGTGACCACTCAACTCCACCAGCATCCCAAGTCTGTAACTAAAACACACAGCCTTTGCCTTTTTTTTTCCTATTTCTGGCAGCTGGCTGGCCATAAGAAGGAAAGAAGGGTCACTGCCAAGGGAAATGGACATAAGAAGCTGTACTAGTGGGATGCCATTGTAGTGGGGAAGGAAAAGGCACCTGCTGGTCCTGGAGAAAGACTGGAATCTAGTGGAAGAGGTTTGCAGAAGGCAGTAGGAGGAGACCTGTAAAAGACACCCCCTCCTACTTCCAGCTAGCGGCACCCTCAAATTCCTTGTTTTGCTTCTCGTCTCGAACATCTGCCCATTCCTCAGAGTACTATCTTATTCCTCCCTCCTACCCATTTTGTCACCATGACAAAAATGCCTGTGATGACTCAAAAATGCCTATGATGACTCAAAGAAGTCACGTATTGCACTGAAGTTGTTTGCCCCAGAAAGCCCCATTTGCATTTATATTCTGTTCCAGCAAGAACAAATTGAATTTTGTGAGCATACATCTAAGTATTTATCCAGAAAAACAAGCAGTACCATTAAAGTATTTAGTACAGTTTTCAGGATTCAAATTTAAAGCAGTAATTCCCAACCAAGAGAGACCTGCCAAAAAAACCCCAAAACAAACAGTAAAAAGCAGTTACAGTGATCACTCAATAGGCCTTATTAGTGCCCCCACCCAAAAAAATAATAAAAAAATCAGTAAGAGTCCGTGCTTTGTGAAACACAGCACAAATATCAAACAGTATCTTAGTATCTTCCTACCAACAAGTTATAAACAGTTCCCTGGTCCCATGAGACAGTATTTCATTATCATTATTTCAATTTAAAATAGGTAAACCATTCCTGTAGGAAAAAGACCTCAAAAACTGCAACATATTGTATCTTCAAGTTCAGAAGAATTCTGTTGTTGCAACACCACTTTTCATACAAGACAACTTTGCAATTCCTTATGCAAACTGAAGAACCAAGGGAGTTTACTGATGTATCCTTAAAAATGCACCAAAAATGCAGAATCTTTAAAACAATTACAGATTTAACAATTCATCCTAAGGGCTGTCCCTGCAAGCTTAATTATTTACTCAAACTCAAGTGAACAGATTAAGGGCATCACAAAGAAAGTTATTTTCAGTGTGCTCAGAGCAAAAATGGACTATTTTTTCCAAGTAGAAAAAGGTTGTTAGCTTTTTTGCACATGACAGCCACTAGGTTGAGGGGGCTTTTCGTCTTTTGTTTTGGTTGTTTGGGTTTTTTCCTTCTGAATTTTTTTTATGGTTTAGTCTCATCAGATATTGAGCACATCATTTCTCAGAGTGTAAAAAATTAATCTGATAATCAGTGAATTCAAGCCTGAAAAGCTAGATCAGCACACTGATGCACTAGAGTTGTATTTTGAGTAGAAATGACATCAAACACAAATCCAGTGACAGATTTACTTTAGATCTAGAGATGAAAATTCAAGGGAAGTGCTGGGCCAAAATAGCACCACATGCTGAGACTCTGAGGCTTGACAGCACCAGAGCTAATAGTGCACTAAGTGCCAAGCAGTAAGTGAAATCTGTGCAGAGTTCTGACATAGTCATAATGGGCAACGTCAGGCAAATGAAAGGCCTGCAGCAAGCCTTTCAATTCAACACTTCCACTCCAAACCAGGACCAAAAACAACTGATTAAGCACGCGAAGAAATAAGCTGAGGAATTAACTTCAGCTACTTCAGACCCAATCAGTTGCTCCATGACTTAGCAGAACCAACAGAGAAATGGATTAAATATTTGAAACAAATATGGAGGGTATGACTGTTCCTGAGTGTTGTTTGCTTAGTAGCCTCAAAAGGCTCCCAGGTTTGTTATCCCGCCTTGACCTCATTCTAAAGATTAAAAATCCAGAAGAGAAACCAGCTAATACCAATCTCTTTCCAGAAGATGACACAGAACTATGACCTGATTGCTATCATAGAAACCTAATGGGATCTGTCACATGATTGGAGTGCTGTGATTGGTGGCTATAAACTATTCAGAAGGAACAGGTAAGGAAGGAGAGGTGGGGGAGTTACACTCTATGCCAAAAATTGAATTGACTGCATAGAGCTATCTTTGAAGAATAGCAATGCACAGGTCAAAAACTTACGGATGAAAATTAAGAGAACAAGCTGACAAAGGAAACTTTGTGGTTGGTGTCTACTACAGCCCACCCGGTCAAGAAGAAGAGTTTGAAGTTTCTTCAACTGTAGGACGCATCACAATTGCAGGCCCTAATCCTGATAGGGGACTCCAGCCACAGAGACATCTGCTGGAAAAGCAGCACAAAAACTACTGGAGTGCATTGAGGACAACTTCCTAGTCCAGGTGATGCAGGGCCTGACCAGAGAAGGGGCACTGTTTTACCTGTACCAGTGCAGAAGAACTTACAGGAGAGGTTAAGAGTGGAGGTAGCCTGGGCTTCATTGATCATGCTCTGGTGGAATTGTCAATCTTGAGGGGTACAGGACAGGTAAAAAGTAAAGTCAGGACCCTAAACCTCAGTAGGGCAAACTTTCAGCTCTTGAGGGTGCTCTTGCATGGGATCCCATGGGAAACTGCCCTCAGAGTCAAAGGAACAAATGAGAGCTGGGAGATATTTAGAGACATTTTTCTTAGGCTGCAAGAGCTCTCTACCCTGATGTGCAAGAAGACAGACAGGGGAGGCCAGCTTGGCTAAGTCAAGACCTCTTAGCTGAAATAAAGCCAAAATGCTTGGGCAGTAGAGGCAGGCATCCTGGGAAGATTACAGGGATAGGGCCTGGAAGTGCATGGAGAGGAACATGAAAGCTAAGGCAGAGCTGGAGCCGAACAGCCAAATTATTTGGATATTTTACTTTCTATTTTGTGTTAAACACCTGCACTGATAATCGTTTGAGTATGACCTAGCATATGCTTTTTCAGACACTTTGTCAAAAAGACTTTTCATTTGCTATTTCCTCAGATGAGGATCCAGAAAAGATGTACAAATAAGACCTCTATATTCAAGTTACAAAAAAAGGAAAAAAAAAACATGAACACTCTTCTTTTAGACAGCTGTTTAGAAATAGGAAGAAGTCAGAGCTGAAGCCTGATAAAGAAAGGAAAAAGCTTCTAGCTTAGCTCTTGACTCTGTTGGTTAATTCTGGAATCAAAAGCTTCTAGCCAGAGGGTTTCCAGATCCTGACATAGAAGTTATTCTCTTTATAAAATACTGTGCTTAAGAGATTAAATGGAGGCCAATGTATTGTGTTGCTTCAGAGAGAAGCAAGTACAGGCTGGTACCTGTAACACATGCTGCAGGGTGAGCTACTGAAAAATAAAAGGCCTCAACAAAGAAAGAGTTCGATACTACCAAGTCCCTTGCAATCAATACAAATGCCTTCACTGCCATTTTCTCTTAAACCTACATAAATCTCATACACAGCCAGGATGAGCTTTAAGGGTGGCATTAGTATTTGGTCATGTGGGATATTTGGTAGCCATGGATCAACCTCTCCTCACAGCACTAGTTTGTCATAGAAATAAAGATTATAGCACTTCTTGGATCAATACGAATTCTGCTGGTGTGTATGCTTAGAAGTATATGTTCCTTGTCATGTTTCCCAAAATCCTACTGATACCTACTTCACCCAACTCATGGTAACCACCACCAGTGCTTTTTTCTGCTTCACTTCACAAGTTACACTGCAAAGTACATTACAAAACTCAATATATCCCTCAAACATGAACAGTGCTATCTCCTGCTGCTAATAGAATATATTAATATTTGCAAAGAAATGAGATACTACGATGGCAGACATAACCATAATGAGCAGCCAGAGAACTACTACAATCTTATTAATTTTTAATCACTTTTCCAAGAGCTTAATTCAGCTTAATTTCAGTTACTGGAAAAAAATCTGTAACTGTTTTAAGAGGGTTTGATTTGACCCTTCATGTATTATTCCCATGCAGCAACATCTTAGGAATTGAATGTCTATCAATAGCCACAGAAAAGTTTGTGTGGCCATTAGTGCACACACACACATCCAAATATTAACTTTCTGTCCTGTAATAATTAACTCTATGTTCCTTAGTTATTGCATATACTAAAGTATTATTTATAGAAATACATTTTTGAGATCAGTCTTCTCTCCTTTAAAATATTGAGTGTAGCATAACCTACTTCAACCAGGGCAGATACCAGAAACATTACTAATTTTTAAGTTTAAAAGATAACTTTACAACAATTATCCTAACAGCCAAGTATTCAAATGTATTTTTCAATTAAGCGCATGAAGTTTCTAGTCCATTTTTGGACTTAAGACTCCAAGAGCCAAAAATATTTTATCTACACTAGAAAGCAACTCCAGGCCTGAAATATGTAAAAATAAATATATCTTAAAGACAGCATGCATGCAGGAGAGAGTGCAGGAGACCTAATTAGTAGAATATAATTTAAACACAAGCTGAAGGAACCAGCTGTCCAGGTCTTATAGATGCAACATCTTAGAAAATTAGAACTTCAATGTTGCAGCTCCATAGTTCATACACTTATTCAGGACACAGGCTTAAAAATGGTGCTAGCATTTACAAAAAAACCCCAACCAGACAGCAATTTAATAGCACTTCTTGTATTAGGAAAAATGTTTATTATAGAATAAACTGGTAAGAAGTATTCTTCCATGATGCAATCTGTTTCCAGTGAAATCAAATTCAACTACCGGTGGCATCACACATCTTCACATTTGATGCAAACATGAGAGATCAACTACAAAGTCATTCAGTGTCACTAACTTTGACAAAATCAAATAGTTCAGTTACATTATGTAAAACAGATTATAAGCATAACTTTAATAGCCTGCAAGTATGCTGCAGCTGCAAGAACTTGAACAAAGTACCACATTATGGAAAAATTTATCATAATAAGCTTTAGACATTACAGTTACCAGCAACATTTAAGAAAAAAAGGTTTCACATTCTTTCAACTTATAGTTTCAAAATTTAAGCTATTACTGTAAACCTAAAGAGTTTAGGAAGTCTGTCACCCTCTTTCTAAACTAGTATATAATATAGGTAGCATTTTACATATTTTATACGTAACTGTTTTCACATTTTTATTAAACAGGCAAAATTTACATTTTTATTTTGGTGACAAAGACTGAATTTCAGACCCTAGTTTGAAGCTCCTGTAGCACTGTGAGCAGAAGATGCAGAATCATGATCTGATAGAAAGGAAATACTGGCAGCACCTGATTCAGGAAGTGCAGGTGCAAGCACATGACGACAAACCGGGCATGTTCCCGACTACAAAAAAAAAAAGAGAAAAAACCCAGGTCATTTGCACAGTTTGCATTCAATTCTGTTGAAAAGCTAAAGGTTATTATTTACAAAGTATGTAATATCTTCACAAGAGCGCTGTCTCAAAGTCAAATTTGAGTTGGCAGTGTGTGCTTATAGCCTGGAAGGCAAACCATATCCTAGGCTGCATCAAAAGGAAGCATGGCTAGCTGGTCAAGGGAGGTGATTCTGCCCCTCTGTTCTGCTCTCATGAGACCCCATCTGCAGTATTGTGTCCAGTTTTGGAGTCCCCAACATAGAAGGACATGGAGCTGTTGAAGTGAGTCTGGAGGAGGACCATGAAGATGATCAGAGGGCTGAAGCACCTCTCCTATGAAGGCAGGCTGAGAGAGTTGGGGTTGTTCAGCCTGGAGAAGAGAAGGCTCTGGGGAGACCTCATAGCAGCCTTCCAGTACCTGAAAGGGGCCTGCAGGAAAGCTGGAGAGGGACTTTTTATGAGGGCATAGAGTGATAGGACGAGGGGAAACAGGTTCAAAGTAATGGAAGGTAGATTTAGACTGGGTATTAGGAAGAAATTTGTTACTGTCAGTGTGGCGAGACACTGTCACAGGTCGCCCAGGAAAGTTTTGGCTGCTCCCTCCCTGGCAGTGTTCAAGGCCAGGCTGGATGGGGCTTTGAGCAACCTGGTCTAGTGGGAGGTGTCCCTGCCCATGGCAGGGGGTTTGGAACTAGGTGATCTCTAAGGTCCCTTACAACATTCTATGATTCTATGACTGGATGGCTACCTGGAGCTAAGAGACAGCTAACAATCTCAGAAGAAAACTTTGTTTTGCTTTTACACCAGTTACACAGGCTCTCTGGCTCTCTGCAAGGTCTTGTTTGAAGAACTGATTTTACAAGTGGGAGGGGTTTTTTTGAGGAAAGGATTAAATATAAATTAGGTATAGGACAAATGTAATAGGAAGTACTTTGTCCTACTTTTCACTACAAACAGTTTACAAGAGAGCAGAAAAAGGCAAGACATATAATACTATAATACAAGCAATATCAACCTAGTAATCCAAACTATAAAGATAAAAAAAAAATTATAAACCCACCAACAATCCATGCTAGAGGTGTTCTGATCTCCCTAGTCTGAATCAATTAATCTTCCTCTTGTACCTCTTGAGGAAATTACATGTTACACTGTAGGCTCACTGAGAACCAATAAGTCCAAGCTTATACTATGCGTAAAGCAGAACGCATGTACAAAGAAAACAAAATCCCAATTCATTAATTACAGGTCTTTTAGTCTAGCCTCATGTGGTGGGTTGACCCATAAGAAATAAAACCGACTACTAAAACATCTTCCTCCCCACCCCTCCCTTCTTACTGGGCTCAACTTTACTCCCAAATTTTCCTACTTCTCCTCCTTCCTCAGTAGTTCAGGGGGCTGGGGAATGAAGGTTGCGGTCAGTTCATTACATGTTGTCTCTGCTGCTCCTTCCTGCTCAGGGAGAGGACTCCCCACATTCCTCTCCTGTTCCACTGTGGTGTCGCTCCCACAGGAGACAGTTTTCCACTAACTTCTCCAATATGATGAATCCTTCCCATAGGCTACAGTTCTTCATGAACTGCTCCAGAGTGGGTTCCTTTCCACAGGGTGCAGTCCTCCAGGAACAGACTACTCCAGTGTGGGTCCCTCACAGGTTTACAAGTCCTGCCACCAAACCTGCTCCAGCATGGGCTCTCCTTTGGGTCACAGACTCCTTTGGGTGCATCCACCTGCTCTGGTGTGGGATCCTCCATGGGCTGCAGCTGGACAGCCTTCCTCACCATGTTCTTCACCACAGGCTTCAGGGGAATCTCTGCTCTGGTGCCTGGAGCACCTCCTCCCCCTTCTTCACTGACCTTGGTGTCTGCAGAGTGTTCTCACATATTCTCACTCCACTCTTTGTTTGTAGTTGTGCATTTTTTTTCTCACCCTTCTTAAATACATTACCACAGAGACACTACCATTGTCACTGATGGGCTGTCTTGGCCAGCAGCAGGTCCGTCTTGGAGTCGGTTGGCATTAGCTCTATTGGACATGGGGGAAGCTTCTAGCAGCTTCTCACAGAAGCCACCTCTGTAGCCCCTTCACTACCAAAGCCTTGCTATGCAAAACCAATACACCTCAATATTATGTAAGCCTTTTCAAGATACTTGGAAGGAAACTGGTTACAGATTATGAATCACAGAATCTAAGGCTGGAAGGGACACTACAGTGGATCATCTGATCTAACCTGCGAGCCCAAGCAGAGTCATCCTAGAGCACATGGCACAGGATTGCATGAAAATGAGTTCTAATACAATATAGATTTACCCAAGGGCAAATTTTTAAGATTAATCTACAACCATTTTGGTATTCTTCCTGCCAACTCTAGCTGTCATTATAAATGTGCCTGACATTCTGGCAAGCAAAGACGCTTTCTCAGAGAAAAACCAAGCCATCATCTTTATTTCAAAGTATGACTACAGTAAACAAAGCTTTTCTTGTACCAAACCAGGTTATCACTCAACCATCTCTTTAATTTTTACTAAAAGCAGACTACGTTTTTTTCTCAAAAATATCCCCTCCATTCAAGAAATTGCCCCTCAGGTGAGTACAGATATAAACTACTTTCCTCACTTCCACTAGAATTTGGTTCCATAATGCACAAAATTAACAGCCAGTTATTTCTTGATATTTCATCCCACATTTGTAAAAAGTTACTGTTCTTCCCAGAACACCACAAATGCTCAAGAAAACCCACAAAATCACCACCAATCCTGTGGTACTTACTTTCTGTAACCAAAGAGTTACACAAGGTTTGTGAAATAAATGATGACAGGGTAGCTCTGTTATGATTTCATCTTTCACATATTCACTGCAACAGATAGTACAACACTGTTCTTGACCTATACCCATAATGAAGAAAAAGCATGATTATAATTTTATATCTAAGTTGAGCTGAAATTAAAATACATATATTATCAACAGTATCACTAATGATTACAAAATACAATCACACTTAGTCCAGTAAAGATTAGTTTTCCAAACCGACCAAAGTTATATTCAGTCTGAATCAAGATTAAAAAGCTCTCAGAACAGCACTGCCAGCTGCACAGTAAGTATGTTCAAATACTGCATCTATGGTATTACAGAAAGCTAATTTTGTTCTTGTAAATTATGTGGAAATTAATTATTAATTGCTTTTTCATACCATCATGGTCATCTGTAACAATAATCTGTGGGAGACAGTCTATGATTTCTTTAGCTGCTGGTGGATGAGCCTGTTCAACACCAAATCCAAGAGTCTCCAAATGCGCCAGAGCAGTCTGAAAAGGGTGAGAGGAGACCAAGTTCTCTTACAAATGTAACATTCCATATAAAAACGAAGTAAGAAAAGGAATCCAATTAACAGTACTACTTTCTTAAATGGACGTTACGTCTGTCAGACTAACCATTATATAGTTTTTATTTTTGTAATGAATGAAACAACGTCAAAGCAGTAACAGCTTGGTTTTTAAGCCATCTTAAAGCATCAGAACAGAGAAAACTTATTCTCTAATGGACATTTGTTCATTGTATAAAGTTTCAGAAAAGGCAGCAAGTCAAAAATAAAATAAAGCTTGCTAATACAAAACTCTCATTACATTTTGCTCTCTGAAAATAAAAGCCTCCTTAATGTGTTTCCTGGCTTCAGCTATTGAATTATTCAGGTACAAACAAAAATACTAAGTAACTTGGCTACACTAACAATAAGAGATTTCAAAAAAACCCAGGATCCACATAGATGCTTCTTATCTGTATAATGACTTAAGATAGACATAGTGCTCAGATTGGTTATATTCACTAAGAAACATTCTACATATACCTGTTCAAACAGCAAAACAAACTAAGTGAAGAGTCAAGAACACAAAAGCACTGAGGCTTGAATGAACTAGTAACACCCTCTAAGTACAACTACTTACTGCTCTAATCAGCATGAAAATTATTTATTCCAACGGTCACAAAACTCCCTTGGTGAGAAGTTTAAGATAACCTGACATTTTTGAAATGTTGGGGTTTCAATTAACTGAAAAATCAAAAATATAGTAGAGTAACACTGGATTATACATAAACACATTCAGTAGTCTTTCCTCTTAAACTTCAGAGCAAGTTACTAGAGCTGCAGCCTGAAATCATGCCTGCACTTTCAACATAGTGGCAAAGTAGTTCAGGCAACCATCCCACCACAGATTTAAACTAGCAGGCAGTTTTTACAATTATTCCTATGGTCAAATGTTTGTGGCGGCAGAGAGATCAGCAATGAGCTAAAAGACAAATATTTACAGCTCCTAATGCCCCTTGTATTCTCGTCTAGAAATCTGCTAATTTAAAGGAAATCCTGGGACAGTTATCCCTAGGGCAGTGTAAAAGTTCACCTGCAAAGCAGGTATACTCCTCCAGTTTAACAGCTTAGAAACATTCAATTCTGCTACAGCAGACAATACTGCCTTGCTAACATTAAGGTGATTTTTATATTTGTAATGTTGTTTTGCTACAGCTGCAATGGTATGATAATAGTTTGTAGCTAAAAATACCATGCTTAATTAGATTAGCTACCACAGCTGGAAAAATTAGGCAAGATCTGAGGCAGGCAGAATGCAATATAGACACAGAGGTTTGACACATAGGTAATATTCAGTATTAGTACTCTCAAACAGAAAACAACTTAGAAAAACATTGTACTGTTTGCTTTTGAAACCTACACAAAGGAAACATCACAGACAGAAAGCTTCCCAATGACTTTGATGCTTAAAACCACATCTTCAAAACCAAAGCAGAGCAAAGAAGTGCCTGTTCTACAACTTTTATAAGATGCCTTTATAACTTCAAAGATACCCTTATTTCCTTCCTCTTATTACTTGCGTGGCTGCTTACTTATTCACGTAACATAAACCAAATGCTGGACACTGCTAAAACCAGGAGTGCTACAGCCTACAGGAGTACGAGCTCCTCACATCTGTGAATTGGCACAGGAAATATTCATAAATGAAGTCACTGAAGCTGTAGACACACTCAACCAGTTCTATACTGCTAATGAAGTAAATCAAAACACTCCCAGCTAAGTAATTTCTTTAAAACAAACTTAAGTAAAAAAATAAGTCACATCTACAGGTCATTACATTTTAGGATCAGTAACAGGCCTGAATAAAGTCAGTCATTAGCCAGATTATTACTGATGTTATAATTAAACTCAACCTAACCTGTTCATCAAATCATAATAATTCTTAAAGATAGTCAAAGCTCATACTTCTCTACTATAAAACCTCTGGTGCAAAAATACCTATATCCTGGAAGGAGATGGGTTACTTTTTAAACTTGAAGCAAAAGAAAAGATATGTTGCATCCCTAAGGTGGAATCAGACTAAGCAAGATTTAAGTAATAGCTGTTTGCCCTAAAGCCAGATCTAAATAATACTAGCATAGCATAACTGGCAACAAATAGCCATTGGAAAGCTAAGTATAAATACATAGCTAATATGTAACTGCCAGGTGGCAAATCAGCTTGGAGTAAGGTTGTTCAGAGAAAAAAAACACACATGCAAGCAGTAAGAGCTGGAAGGTGAGAACGAAAGTTGTAGAACTATCAGGAAAGGTATCTAATGGAATTGAAATCTAATTATCTTGCAGAAAAATGCCTAGCAAAACCAGAATAAGTCCTGATCCCCAAAATAAGATTAAATATGTCAAAAACAGATAAAATCACTCCCTTTACTCTTGGGGAGAGGTATGAGGAGCACAAAATACCAATCATGACAGACATCTAGATTCAATTCTCATTTTCCTCAAACAGCTCTCAAGCCTGATCACCTCAACCTTAGTTGCTAAGACACCCCTCACACTGATCTCTAACTCCCTGCTTGATACATATATACAGTTACAACAAACTACAGAACAAAAATTGCCATATGACCAACATTATACACTCTATAAATGAAAAAAAATAGAAAAACCCCCCAAAAAATCAGAAACTGCATTTTCTAGAAGAAAGCAAAAGTATTTTCAGCAATCTCTTTTACCCAAACTTGAAAAGTTAGTTCAGTTTGGTATTTGCATCACAAATTAATTTAAAAAATAAATAAATAATTTATTTTCCCCTGAAAATGCTGTATGCCACACTTTGGATATCTGAGCAAGCCCTGTGACCACAGTCCTCAAGATAAGGAAAAGGCTTTGTAACACTATGAGATACTGATTATTTCAATTAAAGATTTTGTGTTTCTAAATTTGTGGAACACACTTTCACATCTTCATCTACAATTGTCTGATAACCAGGAGAGTTGTGTTTAAAGGCTGTTCTGAACTTCCTTCCAATAACAAAAGTTTTAATCTACGTTAATCCCCTCAAGGACGGGGTCACATAATATTTTATTAAAAGATTACACTGGAATAGCCATTTTGCAAGTCCTGTCTAGAAAACAGAAAACATTATATCCTGATCCTGTCTACATCCTGCTGTGGTCATTAAAGGATAGGTTCTTAGCAAACAATTAAAATTAATTTTGGACAGATAGACATTACAGAGCCTTTTTTTCTGCTCACTTTCCCTTAAATTCCAGAAATACTTGCAAGAATGCTTAAGAGAAATTTTTAACAGTTTTGAGTAATCCTTGCTCTTATTTTCTGCAGAAATTTAAGTCACCATCCTCACACTAGAAACAGAGGTGTTCTATATATTCTTCTTGAGATTTGGAGGAACTATGCAGAAATCTTCCTCAAAATCTCTGTTGTCCATTTAGTCACCATCAATACAGCTGTTCCTTTATTACTCAGTTACCATTTTCTGCTGACTATGCCAAAATTCTATGCCCACTGTAATGTATCAGACACCAAAGGGCTTTATGCCCAAATACTATTTAAGACAATTGGCTTTCCCTCATGTCCAACACCCACAGTGCCCTGCACCACAGGACCCAGAATTTGCCTGCTTGCCATGCGTGTTCAATGACACTCTGTTCCTGGTGACACTAATGTAATTACAGCATCTTCTCAGCCAGCCACGCACTTAGCCACCTAGGATTGCTTTTACAGGTCAGCCTGACAAGAGTGCACACATTTCTTCTGAAAGAGTTACTAGGGAAATGTTGCTACCAGTAATGAGAAAGAAAAAGCCACGAATGAGAATGAGCCATAAAAACCTCAGTCTTCTCCTCAAGTGTTAACACAGAGATTCAAAAAAAAGATGAGATTAGTTTTCCCCTCTCTCTACATAGATCCTCTTGCTTTGGTGCAAAGGAGGAGGTCAACTGCTTCTGTAGTTCTGTCTTTTCTGATGTAGTGAGAACTTGCAGCTATGAAAGAGACAGGCAATTTTTTTCTATACAACTTCAGAACACTGCTTTTGTAAGTAAGGATATCAACAGACCTCCCACACACGAATAAGCAGTTCTGAAGTGTCTCCAGGTAGGTAATGCTAACAAGAACCTACACAGCAGGAGAAGATCCTATGGTACATAATCATGAATAATGCTCACCTCCCATATACCTTGGGGGATGTATAATACCCGGAAATTTAATGACTACCAACTTCAGGCAATAACCTTCCACTCCCTTGGAAAATTCCCATAAAGTTTATTCACAAAATCATTGATTTTGTACATATCCATAGAAAAAAAAGTAATCTATTATTGTTCCACTGTCAGCTTTAGAAAGCACTTTAAAGCATCCTTGGTATTTTGTCTGCAAGCACACTATGACATACAGCCTGTCCTGTTCACCCCTTTTAACTAAGATCTAGTAGTCAAACTGCCCCTTGATGCCCCCTAGACTATGTAACACACAAAACATTCAATTTAACACTGCAACACTGTATTATATGCCTATACATCATTTAACTCTTACTTTGACAAATACCCTGCAAGAGAGATTTCTGGCAGTGTCACATTGCATCAAAGTGAATTTCAGCTATCTCCATATCCACTCTAACAACGACCAACACCATTTAACACAGAAAAGAAAAATCATAACTGTGCTTGTTCTTGATAACAAATGTTACGGTTTATCCCAAGTTAGACAGATGAAATGAGATTAGAACAAGGTAAAGATAAAAGGCTTTTTTGCTTTGGGTGGTTTTTGTTTTGTTTTTTAATTTAAAACACATGGAGTCAAGACGGTCAAACACAGAAGTCTTCTATTGAGGAATAAAAATATGAAACATCCATTTTTACTCTTGCAAAAAGAAAAAAAGCTGGGACAATTCACAGGCACAGATCCAGGTATGAACTTTCCTTTGTTATGTAGAAAATTTGGTAACATTCTTTACAATACTTTAAATAGTATACATTTATACTTGTAGAAATAAGTATCTTTTTTCCTTTAAGGGAAAATAAACACATATTCTTAAAGGAGTAGCACTGATCAATGACTTCCTGAAGTACATAACTTAAAAGAACTTTCAACATTTATTCTCAGGCTTGCAGACCTGGAAGTTCAAGCTAAAACAGGAAAGTAATTTTTCCTTATTCTCCCGATTTTCAGATTATGCTGAAAAAATCATTCAATAATAAAAACGTATGTCACACTATCACTGATAAAATATCACCAAGAATATTTTAATACCTCCACAGCTTGTTGTAAGCGTCCCTCTACTGCCATAAATGTGAGAAACTGAGGATCCACGTAAGGAATGGCTTGAGCAAGTCCTAGGCCATCGCCAAACTCATCAAGTAGACTGAAAAACAAGAGTGGGGAAACATGGTGTTCATATCAAAGTAAATAGTAATAACATTAGGGCTACATCAAATTACTGCACATCACCTGTTAACAACTGTGTGTATATATCTCATGAGGTGGTTGAGTTAGGCTGACCTTTGCTGACTGTCAGATACCCACCCAGCTGCTCTCCCACTCCCTCACCTCAACTGGATGGGGACCTAAGTAAGACTAAAGGCTTGTGGGTTGAGATGAAAGACAGCCGCATCACTCACCAATCATCATCACAGGCAAAACAGTCAACTTAAGACAGAACATTAATTTAACTGAAAGGTTGAACCAGATGATCTTTTGAGGTCCCTTCCAATCTGGGCTGTTCTATGACTCTATGAATTTATTGACAATAAAAATGGATTTGGATGGTTGAGAAACAAAAGCTAAAACATCTTCCCCTTAGGCCTCCCTCTCCTCCCAGGCTCAACTTCACTCCATTATTCCTGACTCCTCTACATCCCCCTACCACAAGCAGTGTAGAGGGATGTTGCGTGGGGGTTGTGGTCAGCTCACTGCAGTTCATCTCTGCCACTCCTTCCTCCTCACACTGTTCCCTGGCTCCAATGTGGGGTCCAATGTGGGTCTTTCTCACAAGCTGCAGTCCTTCACTAACTGCTCTAGTGTGGGCTCTCTACAGGCACAGTTCCTTCAGCAAACACCTGCCTGCTCCACTGCAGTCTTCTCCGGGGACTGCAGGGGAATCTCTTCTCCAGAACCTGGAGCACCTCCTCCCCCTTTTTCTCTGACCTTTGTGTCTGCAGGGTTCTCTCACATCATCCTAACTCCTCGCTCTCACACTCTGCTGTGTAGCACTTTTTACTATTTCTTAAATACACTGCAGGCACTACCCTGCCATGGGTCCACTGGAGCCAGTTGTGTCCCGTGTGGGGCAGCCCTGGCCTCTTCTTAGAGAGACTGCCCTGCAGCCCCCCCACTACCAGCACCTGCTTCCAATACAGAGGTAAACTCAAGACAATGTAGACTTCAGAAGAACTTGATGGGAGCTTTTACTGTTGACTACTCCAGAGTAAAAGGGCATACAGCTCAGCTATTAACTTTTATATATGCTATTAAGCTCATTTTGCAACTAGCATTCAGATTTTGATACATAGTGTGTCACAGTTCATAGCTTAGCAGTTTCTTCAAGTTCTGTTTTCAATATTTAGAGATCAAATTCTAAAATGAGCACAAGTACAAGCATGTACAGATCTGCATATCCTTAACAGACAAAACTAAACAGACTATTAGAGAAGCACCTTCTTTCCTGTTTTGAATAATTAGGAAGCTTACCAAGGCTAACTTCCAACACTTAAAGAACAGTTTTTGTCCACATCCTACAATTCCTTTGCTAGCTTGCTGCCTGGCATTGTAAGAACATGTGCCTTGCTTCTAGCTTGCACTCTCATACATTAGTCCCTTATGTGCTTAAAACAAGTGCACTATACTATTCTAGAAGCAGGCAGTGCAAGTAGCTCCGATCACATTCTTCCTGGTATTTGCAGAATTTTTGTAATAAATATATTCTTCAGTGATCTAATGACAGAAAATTGATTGAAGCATTCAAAGATTATGATAATATTACATAAGTGCATGTAATTTCAAAGAGAAATAAAATAGGTTTAGAACACCTTAGTAACCAATTATAAAATTGCACTGACTTGAATGTTGATTACATTCATAATACTCTACTTCTATACTTGCACTATACCTACCATCTTGAAAGTTAGTTGAAAAAGCACACCCATATTTAGTCACCAGAATTTTTTCAGATCACAGCCTGATTTAGCAAATCTACATCTTTTTTTCTCTTCTTTGAAGAAACATAGAACTTGAAGTACCTTAAGCCTTAAAACTCAGACTATCAGCCTTTGAAGCAAGTGCATACTGATAGGCACGAGTATTTTTGACATCTTACAAAAACCCCTAAACATTAACTACAAAACCTCTGAAATTAATGCAGAGAAATATCAAAGGCATACCTCCACTCCACATCCAGGTCTTCACTCACACTGGAGTCATCTTCTAGGTTGTTATTTCCATCCAACAGGAAAAATCCAGGATGCACAAAATCACTAACTGGATCATTTTCTTCCTCACTGCTACTTCCTACTTCTTCCCGGTACTGTAACCAAGGAACCTCTCCTTCCTCCAATAAGGTCTGATCCCTTTGAAAAAATAAATGAAAAGCTAAACCTAAAGATCTAGGAGAATTCACAGCCAAATACAAGCAACAAAAGCTACACATAATACAATGTCTGCAGCTGCATGCTATCCAGACTGCAGAGTCCCGCTTTGAGAATTTACCGTATTTTGAGAATTTGCTGTAAAACCCAAGATATTCCCAGACCCAGAAGCTAGTAATATCCATGATTCTGTGGTAAAATTATTTGTCTAATACTCAAGGCCAGCAACACACTAAGCAGCTTGCTTTGCATTTTCCCTAGTACAGGCAGTATCCCTGCCAGGGCTAGTAAATTCGATACTAAAGATTTTCTTATTAATCTACAAGGTCCTAAAGCCACTAAAAAGAAAATCTCTCTTGACACCCATGAACAGCCTTTGTGGGGAAACTTGACCTGAATGCAAAGAGATTATTTGCAAGAGAAGCTATATGCATAAGGAGAAAGACTCTCATTCCTGGATTTTCTAGAGGAGCATAAGTCACCTGGATGTTTAAAGCCACGGGGCTGCAAGTCCCACTTTCCTTATCAAAGGGCAAATAAACAGGAATCGTGTTAGAAATGGGTACATTCAGAGGCTGTTTGGAGCAAAGAAAGCTAAAGGGCACACAGTTCCATTGCTGTTGTTCTGAAACAGATGAATTTTCATAGTGTCATGCTAATTCTCTAAGCTTCAAGAGACGGCAATACTGAAAAAGCAGTAACAGAGATCTGGACTGCTTGGTCGTAGGCACTTTTTACCTAAGAGTGGAAGAAGCTGAAAGAACACTTAGGCATGACCTGTTGCTTTATAAAGACCCAAACTAAGAATATAAGGTCAATATTAGCTACTTAGAAAAAAAAAAAGCACCAAAAAACTTTACTTGGTTCTTTATAGCTACAAATTTTGCCTTACAACAAGGTAGATACATTTTATAAAGTAAAGTACTGAACAACTGGAAAAATAAGTGAGTTCTTAGCAAGCAAGAAGTTCAAGTTTAATCACTGCCNAGAGATAAACAACTGCTTTGCAAGGAGTACTAAGCAGTATTAGAAGATATGTATGTACTATGTCTTTACAATTAGCTTTTTTAAAATTTACAATTAACAAAAACCAATGCTTGCCTAATCTGGCTTTTTAAGTTCGGTATGTCCAGCCTATTATTCTTACTGACACTACACGTCAATACCCTCTCATTATTTCTTTATGTTCTATAAAATAG
>VZRW01008802.1:32989-57320 GCA_013398125.1 Aegotheles bennettii
ATACATACTACTCAGATTTTAATGTAGGCAAATGATTATTGCTAGTATAGTAACTACTTTTAGAATAGATATTATTCCGCGTAGGGTCATGTGAATACTATGTTAGCACTAATGTCAGAACTTTCAGGAAGTAAGCTAATAAAATAAAATAAAATCATACACTCCTTGAAAAGAGAAGTCTGCGTTCTCCTCCTCTATGCCACTGCTGCTGCTCTGCACTTCAGACTCCTTGCCTGGGACAGTCTCCCAGCTCTCATCACTTGAGGACTGGTCCTTTTCTGTAGCAGTAAAATAGCTAGGCACAGCTGTAGACCATTCTCCATCACTGCATTCTGAGCTGCAATTTAAACAAGGCAATGGGATGTGAATTTAAACACTGCTTTGGGGGAAAGAAAAATGAACACAAACATTCTGTGATTTCCTACTTTTCTATGAACATTGCTCTCAATATAGACTTTTTTCTAGGAGAAATTAATTTTGTACTATTTATAAATGTATTATAAGACAAATATACATAAAGAACTGATTAAAAACTCACTACCTAAGAAAGAATTCTGCCCAACCCACTTTGCAAAAAGGTTTTGTTCTTCCCCCTCCATATTTGTAGGGTACATAAAACAACTCATAACCATAAAACAACCCAGTATATAAAACAACTCAGCCCAGACCCACTACACACATCTTTCTCCTAGCACACAAAGAGAAACAGCAGCAGCAATGATTGCTTAACAAGCAATATTGGCCTTATCTCTCAGCCAAACAAAACTCAAAGTAAAAGCTCTCATAACCGCTAAGTCATACACAATGGTCCTTTTTTTAATCATACAAAGATACAATGGATAACTTACTGCAAACTACATAATTGACTAACCAAACAGATGAATGGCAGGGAGTTTTTTCAAAGAGAATTTGCTCAGCTACCACATATATGAGGGCAGTAAATAAGTGTAGGCAGCTTAAACAAAATAGTGATGTCACCAGAATCTTCAGAAGGATGAACTTATCTACTGCTATGTTTGGTAATGCCACTTAGAAGATTCCCTCAAGACTAAGAGTGGCAGTTGACAACTACCAAAATTAAAAGTATAATCAACTAACTATGTAATTTCAAAAATTTACAGAAAACTAATAAACATGTGAACAGCAAACATGCTTAACAGAGCACATCTTACACAGTAATCCACAACACCTGCACCTCAGAGTTTTCAACCTGCTAAACTCAGTATGTCTACGTGTATCAATGCTATCTGCCCACCTATAAACTCACTTTAAAGAAACTCTCCTTCTGTATAGTATTACAAGCACATGCCAATAAAACTTCCACTTTCATGAATTACAAGTACTTTTGAAAAACTGCACATTATAGACTGCAAGTTTTACAAGAATCAAGGAAAACCAGACACAAGTTATATGAAAGCATTTTGATTTGAAGCAGGAATGTATTTTTCTACCACAATTTTGAGGACTAGACACAATGACAGAAGTGAGAATTTTCATTCATGTTGGTCTATTTTAAAGAACTATTTTACAATAGAAATCGTATCTATTAAGAAATTCTGATATGCAATCTAATGCATCTTATAACATATTAACTAAAGCTGAATACTAACATTTTAGAACATTTTGTTTTGTTTGGTTTAAAAGTGTTAATTAAACATACTGTAAGACTAGGCCAGTTATTCAAGTCTTTTATTTCAGTTCTCTATTTTACAATCCAGGAATGATTTCCACACAGATTATAATAATATTCCTATATTGTTAGTACAATTTGTCCTTCATAAAGTTTATATACAAACACTAATTTAAACCAGAGAAGAGGATATGCCTAAAGTCATTAACACTGAACAAATGAAGAACATTGAATGTGTGTATTTCAAAACTACAGATTTAACTGAACCAAATCCTACAAAGAAGTAGAACATCTCTTAATGGTTAGACTTATCACTTGCCAAAAGCATAACACATTAACTTAGCATCTGCACACAGATTTTCTGAAAATAAGTCTCTCCCCTGGCTGAACTGGCCTGTACTTGCCATACGAATCAAAACTAAATGGAGGGAGCTAAAGGTTATCCTACCAAGGATAACCAAAGGGTTATCCTACCCTCTGGGGACTACCATAACTCTTCCAACTTAGAGCATACATGGTTCTAACCAATATGCAAGACACTCTCCTTCTCAGACAGCTTCTACATGCTAACACCACAGTAACTGGGCAGTTCTTTGAAGCAGAACTATGAGATGAAGTCCCAGGATGCTGCAATCAGCAAAGTGAATTTCTCCCTGGGTTGTAAAGAAGTGAAAGTTGAGTTGACGATGTAGTTTGACACATCAGTTCTGGTTTTTATGCAGCTACATATGTATACATAAACCTGTTATATGGATTAATTCTTTAAATATAAAACTACCTTTTGAGAGTGGAAAAACATATTGCTGCTTTGTACAGAATAATCATTGACAATTTACTTCACAAGGATAAGTCTTTAGAGGGATTAGAACACAAATTACAGGGGGTTTTATGTTAAAGAACACATACGCTTCCTGTTTAGTTATTCAGTTATTGCCACCATGACGAACATAGTCACTTTCACATATGTAATCTGTATTTCTTTTTGTCATGCTGTAACTATCTATCACATTGCATCATGGAAGCAAATGCTATAATTGTACAATACAGTCCATTTCCTCCATTGCATTTTAATCTTCTCATAGCAGCATTTCAGAAGTGGAAAAGAAAAGATTATGCAGCAACAAAAAAATTAAAAAGTAAACCTAACAAGGAAGGAAAGGATCCATTTGCAAGTCCACCTATACTTTAAAACGAAAAAACCAAAATTAAGTCTACCAACCCATTTTACAATGTCTTAAGGATTTTGTTCTCTCATATGTCAAACTTTATAATATTTTAAGGACAAGAGTTTATGCAGATTAATTTTCATGCTGTTCTCTCCACAAAATCAGTGTAAACTCAACCTATGAAGCAGGTTAGCTTATGAAGCCTAATGGCAAGCACACACATAAAAAAGCCACATCAACATCCAGAAGACACGTCTTACAAAGAACATAGTGGAAACAGAATCAACAAGATAAAAGCAAACTAAAAGAAAAAGAGAAAAAAATATCAGAAGCTACTACAAACACTTCTGCATTTACCACAAATGAACAGAATGTTAGAAATTTCTTTTATCCTGAAGTAGCTCAGTTATGTAACTCCAATTCACAGTGAATAATTCCTAACCAGCATTATATGAGTAAAAGTTAATCAACATAAGGCTTATCCAAATCAGTCTGTCTTCTGGGTAGAGCCTAAAATGGGAACACCTGAATACTGCTTCTGGTGTCCAGGCTGGAGCCATTTTTTGACCTGAAACTGTATTCATTAATAATTACTTTGGAAGCACCTACTAGTCTTAAGAACTTGCATTTTAAAAAAGGGTTAATAAACAATCCTATCAAGCTATTCTTCACATACGACAAGGAAGAATAATTTCTTTCAAAAGGTCAGAGATGAAAACATACATAAGCTGTCATGCCAAATATTGAGATTTGACAGCAAAAAGAATAAATTCTGAAAATAACAAGTCTTGAAGGGAACTTCCAAAGACAAATCATCTGTCAAAACCCACGCCGAACAAGGTTTTCCTTCTCTACCCTCCACCCGCTTAGTAAAAAATAAAAACAGACAAGCAATCCTCCTTAGTGGTAAGGCACTTTGACTCTAAACATAGGAAAGGCTTTTTACATTACCAGAAGAGTGTACATTACCATTGCTTTAGATGGACTTGAGGAAGGGTGAAGGAAAACTCAGAGGAAAAGTTGGCATCTTATTATCTGATCGCTTTCTGAAATTGCTTGAGCTTGTCCCATTAGCAAACATATTATTCAGATTTGCACTTTATTTACACAAAAGATTCAATACTAATGAAGATATAAAAATGAAACGTTACCTATCTTCATCTTTGTGGGACATTGAGAAGTGTCTGCTGCAGTGTTCAAACTCATCCCAAAAAGTGCTATCATCTAGCAGACGTTTTTGTTCTTGAGCTGCTGCATTTTTCCTTAGGTCTATTTGTGTGTTCTTCCGACAACCTTCGTACTGTCTTGAGTCAAAGAACATACTAGAACTCATCTCTTCTTTGCTATTTTGCAAGACACACTCAGCATGGCCCTGCTGGACTTCAGCAATTTCACTTCTCCACAAACCACTTTTCTCTTCATCATCACTAGGGAAAAGCTTCTCTCTCTCCAACTGGTTTGCAGTCTTTTGTTTTCTTACTTTAGGTCTCACTACTAGCTCAGGTGAATTTCCTTGGTCAGTCTTTCCATCATGGACATTCAATTCATTAGCAAATGCTATAGGGGTTCTGATTCCAACATCCACTACACTTTTTATCTGCTGTGTTTCATAGCTGGCACCACTCAGGTTGCTTTTCAATATAGCTTGATCTTCAGCAGAGGATTTAAATGTCCTGTTGTTTGGACATGTCAGGTCTGAATCTATGCTAAAATATCTCATTAAAGGCATTGGTCCTGCTTCTTCACAATATTCTCTAGAAACACTGTGGTTGAGAGCAGACAATCGGGACTGTAAGTCAGTAAGAGACTCTCTGTCATTCTCTAATTTGGAAAACATGTTATCTAGTGTTTCCTGAAATGCACTTGTTTCTTCTCTTGCCAAAGAAAATTTGTCTTGAGCATCATCCTCCTCTCCATCACTGCTATCTGGCTCATAAGAGTCAATGTTTACAAAAGCAACTCCATTCTGACCACTCAAATCATTACTCCCTCCAGACACATATTCTGCAAGGTCCTCAGAACCTTCATATGGATTCATAAAGTTCCCTGAGATTCTGTTGCCTTCCAAACCCCAAGAGAATAGAGAAAAAGGTGGTATGTTGTCTCCAGAAGTTTGGCTCCATATATTTTGGCAAATGGGTTTCCCAGTTCCAATGTTTTCTAACAAAGGCTCATCCGATACACCAGAAGGAGCTTGAATCGATGGACTGGAACCTTCAAAGAAAGTTGTAAGAAACAATACACTGGAATAATCAAAGCCAATATTCTCATCTACAACAACTGCCCATGAAAAAGAAAGGACAGTTCATTAGGACTGCAGTGCAATTTGATAAAAAAAAACATTTACTAGAGGGGCAGTCATTCTTCACTAATACATTTAAATTCTCATTTATGTAAACAAAACATACAGAAATAGACTTAAATGACACAATCTCAGCTTAGCTTGTGATAGCAAATAAAAGAAGTATCAAGGAATATGTTCATAAGCAGCATTTTTACATTTTTTATATAAAACGGAATCCTCAGATGAGAACAGGAAGTCTTAAAAAAACCACTAGACTAAAAAAACAGCAAGAATTCTTTCCTTAAGTAAATTTTCAGGTGACACTAAGCTGGGTAGAAGAGTTGATCTGCCCGAGGGTAGGAAGGCGCTACAGAGGGACCTGGACAGGCTGCAGTGATGGACTGAGACCAATTGTATGAGCTTCAACAAGGCCAAGTGCCAGGTCCTGCACCTCAGCTGCAACAACCCCATGCAAAGGTACAGGCTTGGGGAAGAGTGGCTGGAGAGCTGCCTGGCAGAGAAGGACCTGGGATGCTGGTAGACAGCCAGCTGAACATGAGCCAGCAGTGTGCCCAGGTGGCCAAGACGGCAAACAGCATCCTGGCATGCATCAAAAATAGTGTGTCCAGCAGGACCAGGAAAGAGATTGTCACCCTGTACTTGGCACTGGTCAAGCCACACCTGGAATACTACACTCAGTTGTNGAGGGTGGAGCAAGAGGGTGACTGGTCTCTTCTCCCAAGTGACAAACAATAGGACGAGAGGGAATGACCTTAAGTTGTGCCAGGGGAGGTTCAGGCTGGATATTAGGAAAAAATATTTCACTGAAAGGATGGTCAGGCATTGGAATAGGCTGCCCAGAGAAGTGGTAGAGTCTCCGTCCCTGGAGGTGTTCAAAAAACGTTTGGATGCGGCCCCTGGGGACATGATTTAGTGGTGGACTTGGCAGTCCTGGGTTGATGGTTGGGCTCTACGGTCTTGGAGTTCTTTTCCAACTGAAGCGATTCTATGATTAGTCAAAAACTGGACTATCCATTCATTAAACTGGCTAAATTGTGCCTCCTACCACACCGAGATAAAGCCATTTATTGCCTTAGGAGGGTGGAGCAAGAGGGTGACTGGTCTCTTCTCCCAAGTGACAAACAATAGGACGAGAGGGAATGACCTTAAGTTGTGCCAGGGGAGGTTCAGGCTGGATATTAGGAAAAAATATTTCACTGAAAGGATGGTCAGGCATTGGAATAGGCTGCCCAGAGAAGTGGTAGAGTCTCCGTCCCTGGAGGTGTTCAAAAAACGTTTGGATGCGGCCCCTGGGGACATGATTTAGTGGTGGACTTGGCAGTCCTGGGTTGATGGTTGGGCTCTACGGTCTTGGAGTTCTTTTCCAACTGAAGCGATTCTATGATTAGTCAAAAACTGGACTATCCATTCATTAAACTGGCTAAACTGTGCCTCCTACCACACCGAGATAAAGCCATTTATTGCTGATATAAATAACATATTAATAGCACTATTTTGTACAGGGAGCTGTGATTGCAACTCCTCATAAGAAAATAATAGCAAGGAAGAAAGTGGAATTACAGCTAGTAGCTACCATCATCGCAAATTCAGTTTGGTTATTTTTCACTTGAACACCTTGCATAAAAGAACAATATCAAATGTATCAACAAGAGTAAGGCAAAAAAAGTATACTGCTAATATTACAAAATTATTGCTTAGTTCATATGGCTTGCATTACTTGATGAGAGTGCTCAAAGTTTAAGTCAATATTAAGAGATTTGGAAACTTAACTAAGACCAAAAAAAAATGAGACATGCATGGTATTCTCTAGTATGTTATTTTAAAAACAGGTATAGGTAGGAAATCACTTAATATCACTGTTCCAGGGTTAAAAAAAAAAAAGAAAAGAAAAAGAAAAACCAATCTTATATGAATAGGTAATCCATGCCTATATTGCTGAACTCATGGCATTCTTGTGAACTCTTGTGAGAAAATTGCTAAAATCTGAGGTTGGCAGACAGCTGCCTCTGGATATCAGCCAGTCCACCTCTCTTGGTCAAGCAGAGTCACCTATAGTAGGTTACCAAGGACCAACTCCAGTCAGATTTTAGTCCAAGGATATCTCCTTCTACCCGTTTCAACAGTTCCTCAGATGTATATAAGATACCAAGCCAATTAGCAAGAAAATATGCAGCATATTTTAGGTAGTACCCACTCAAAGTAATGATTGGGCAAAAAATGTAACCTAGTTCAGGTAAGGGAAATAAATCAATACAAAACATTTCTCAAAGAGAAAACTGAAAAGCTGTAATAAAAAAAAATAATTTAAAAAAGACCAAATATAAAAATCACTTTGTTATTATAATGACAAATAATTATAATATTGTAATAACAAATAACATTTTCTGTTAATACAGAAAATAAGTCACTCCTAGAGTTCATATACAAAGTAATTGTAGGAGATAATATACTCTAAACTGCATATTTGTAATGACCCCTAAAATAATAACATGCTCATTTCTAAGTTACCAAAACAAGAAAGGTGATAGCATTACACAGAGACAGTAGGAAGATCTCCACAAGTGTCAACATTGCCTTACAGGAAATAAACCTTTAACGAGATGAAAGTGTAGAAAATGTATTAAGCACAGACAACTGAAAAAAAGTTTAAGTTACAAAAAAATAAAACTACCCCAAGATGATTTACATCACATAAATTTCCAAGAACAATAGCATATGACAAAGCTAAATTAACAATATGCTATTATAAAAAAATAGAAGAAGAAAGCAGTTACAAAAGAGACTAAAAAAGGAAAGGAGAATAAATGCTACTTTGGAAGATCTGAGGTTACATAAAACTTCTTTTAGCAGAAAACCTCTTATACTTACAGAGATTGGGACTATGTTTCTAATCCAACAAACTGTTTTGTATCCCTCTCTGAAATTATCATTCAGATGCTAAAATCACAAAAATAATTTTGAGAAATACTAGTGTTCAATATTCATTAAGTAAGAAAGGGAAGTGGTCTGATTTGAATAAAAAATAAAAAAAAGAATCTTTAAAGACACTTTATAGGCTCATATTAATTCCATTGTAACTACACTAAAGGTTGACAGACAAAAAGACCTATTCCATGGTATATCAAATATTTCACAGCCTAGTTTCAAACAGAAGGTTAGAACAGGTATTCTCTTTCAAATGTGATTTGTAATTTGATGTGAAGACAAAATAATTTGAATTATACAACGTTATGGCTATCTGGTTGGTTAGAATTAATTAACTCATTCAGGAATGCATTTCCTCAGGCAAAATTAAACAGCCTAAGATACGCTATACTTTAATTCACCTTCATGCTAAGTCTTATTCTATAAAGCCATATGAAGTGTACTTTACATGTGATTTAAGTGGCTACACTCTTCCCTTCACACTTCTTTATGTGCCTTCCCGCCCACCCCATGCATTCCAGTTTGCAAGTAAATGGCACATACACAAAGATATGCACATACATAAACAATTCTCTTTCTGAACATCCTTGAATTTGAATTGTTTACATTCTTCATTGTGTTGATGTTCATCTCTGTCTTGGCTATCCAAAGATGGTCTAAAACCAACATAGGCATGTCTTCTTCCATATCGTCTACCTGTAATAGTTTGATATCCCCCTGCTGGTTTGGGCCAGGCAGGTTTTCCAGCTTCTTGACCCATTGCCACATGAGACTATGCAGGAAAGAAAAAGACAAAGACTGCATTAGACAACAGTATCTTTATAATTTCCCTCTTCCCCAACACTGATGTTATTTTTTTTTTGCAAATTTCCCATTTCTCTGAAGTCTTGAGTCTTATTAACAATACAATCATTAAGAACCTTAAGTGCTCTGGGCACATATGCTATGCAAACACATAACAGAATTTTCATCTACACTAAGTAATATTGATAAACACCTATCTTGTTCCCATCTTAACATGTCTGTAGTAAATAACAGAGACTTTACATAAAAAACACAAACAAGTTCAGATGTTACTTTTTCTTTAAATGGGATACACTTCTGCACCTAGCACAAGCACGTATGTCAGCCTGCAAAAAACATTTACAAGCACTATAATGGAAAAGCCTTCAAGTAATGCAGTGCAATTCAGCCAACCCTAACTAGCTTATCTCTGTGACAGGAGAAGTACAATTAATCAAATCACACCTAAACCAAAGGTCCCAAGTCCCAGGGAGGTGGCTTTATTCTATACATTAGGTAGTATGTTCGGGCCTGGCCATACAAGGCAATTGTCTACATAAGGCTCCTATTATTATAGCAGTATTTTAATGGATCTTAATGCTTTTACCAAGAAAATGTGGGTTAAGTAGTACTAGGGAAGTTGAAAAACAGTAAGGAAAAGCTGCTGATATTGTAACAGAGATTTTAATACAGCAGTAGTATTGGTTGTTAATAATCTAACAGAAGTGTTAGTGTCCAAAGGCTGTTGCTTATACAAATGCAATTAGAAGTTCCGTTCAGTGGCTTTTTCATGTTCCTCTAAGTAATTTTTAATCTTTACTAGATGAATTTAATCTTTACTAGAGAATTACTAATCTTTACTACTATGAAATTAACATCATATATTTTCTGTTCTGGAAAATCACCAAACCAACAAGGAGACATGAAAGTCCAAGAAGATAAAGTTTGCAGCCATTAACATAATTTTCTGAACTTCAGAAAAATAAGATTTTTTTCTTTCCTGCCTGTTAAACCAATCTTTTCACTACAATTAAAAAGAGAATACCTACATGCAGAGACACCATTTATTAGCAGTTATTTTATGCAGCTCTGAGCAGTATAGCCACTAGTAAGGCTGGTAATTGTAATATGCGGACTACCTAAAGGATACAACTGCACATGTACCACCTGTCAAAGTCCAAGAAATTTTTTTTCCTTGTTTGTTTTTTTAAACTAGCATCACTGTTGAATTTGTCATTTTGCTAGGACTGACATACAGGAAACTAACTCTGTTGCTTCCTACCTAACATAAATAATGAAAAATAAAATGCAAGGAAAAAATTAAGTATTTTTCTTGGGGCTGCACTTTTAGAAATCACATGTTCCCTTAAAAGTTTTAATGAAGAAGGAAACAGAAGAAAGCTACCTACTGTAAACTACAGCTTCTGATAGAAACTAGTCTTAAGAGGTTCAGATGCATAATGTCTTACAAGAATTTGTGCTACAATTGCCAGCTTGGCATTTCTAAAAACACTTCCTAGCATCTGCACTTCAAATTCTGTAGAAAAAAACTCCAATAATATCTGCTTGATCTTCCTCACAGAAAAAACAAAACCAACAGAAACATGAGTGGTATAATGACAGTATAATATATATAATATATATATGTCAATATATAATATATATGTCAATATATGTCAATATATAATGACAGATTCAAGGCCTCAGAAAAAAAAAAATCAAGTTCCAGGAAAAGAAAAATAATCACTTTCTCTTTCAGCCTCACATGGAAAAAATTAAGTTTTGAATAAACCAAACAAAATTACACTCAAACTAGAACACTAGCCACAAGAGTCTAAAATACTAGTTTCATTCAGAGGTGAATTGACAGCAACAGTGAAGATACTGGCAGTGTATAAAATTAAAAGGCAAACATTTACAATCCAATTGCTTAAAATTGCAACATTTAAGCAAACAACATGAAGATTCTACCTAAAGCTGTCAGCTTCATTTTTTGTTATCTTTAGCTAATTCTAAGAAACCATTTGCTAAAAAAAATGTTGTGCTATAACTCACCATGTTCTACCTATGGCTCTAAATCTCCCTTAAAACATGTAATCCTAGTCACATTTTACAGCTCTTAGGATCATAGAATCACTCTGAATGAAAAAGACCTTCAAGATCATCGAGCAAAACCATCAACCCAGGACTGCCAAGACCACCACTAAACCATGTCCCCAGGGGCCACATCCAAATGTTTTCTGAACACCTCCAGGGAATCTACCACTTCCCTGGGCAGCCTGTTCCAATGCCTGACCAGCCTTTCCGTAAAAGAATTCTTCCTAATATCCAGCCTGAACTTCCCATGATGCAACTTGAGGTCATTCCCTCTCGTCCTATCATTTGTCACTTAGAAGAAGAGACCAGCCACCCCCTTTCTCCAACCTTCTTTCAGGTAGTTGTAGAGAGTGATAAGGTCTCCCCTGAGCCTCCTCTTCTCCAGACTAAACAGCCTCAGATCCCTCAGCTGCTCCTCATAAGAGCTGTGCTCCAGGCCCTTCAACAGCTTCGTTGCCCTTCTCTGGACCTGCTCCAGTACCTCAAAGTCCTTCTTGTAATGAGGGGCCCAGAACTGAACGTAGTATTCCAGGTGCGGCTTGACCAGTGCCAAGTACAGGGTGACAATCTCTTTCCTGGTCCTGCTGCCCACCCTGTTTCTGATGCAGGCCAGGATACTGTTGGACTTTTTAGCTACCTGGGCACACTGCTGGATCATGATCAGCCCACACAAGAAATCTCTCCACAGCCCAGTTTCACGAACACTGCAGAAATCCAAACATGTCCATCACCTGCTGTAACATGGTGATACAGCTTATTTCTACAGCCCTAGGATACAACTCAGTTGATCCTTTGCAGAAAAAAATTAACAGGCATCAGGCTTTTTTCTTATTTATCTGTGAAGCTCTATATAGTTTGATTGTATGTCATCTCCCTAGAAAGTATTTTCAGGTATTTGTCCAGACCTTCCCATTCCACATCAAACAACAGAAGCTAAAATGGCCAATAAGTTATTAACTATACTACTCCTGCAGTCCTTAGAAAGGTGAACACTATCTACCACTTTTGCAAAAAAAAATTTGTTTTCTTGCATTAGTTGCAGAGAGTAATTGTCAGTCCCTTAGTAAGGATGTTAACCAGCTGACTAATTAAGTCAACCCAGCAAGTTATGTTTATTCAAGCAAGCTCTGACAATTCTTAAATTTCCATTGATTATAACATGGCTGGTTAGCAGACTGCCAGAGGACACTGACAATAAGCAGTCACATCTGAACCTGCAGAGCAGAATCCAATAGTTAGATTAGCAAATCAGCACAGCAACAGAGAAATCTGCCCTCAAACATGGTGATACAAACAAAAAAGGTAAAAATACAACACAACTGCCTAATTCTTAATTTTACTTTGTTCTCTAAAACACCAGTATTGTTCAAAACCAGATGTCCACTCAAGAGAGTCAAATTCCCTGAATGAAAGCATTTTATTTCTTAAAATTGATGCTCACAGCACGCAAGATCTTTAAAGCTGGGTGCAACCCACTACATTTTTTGTTTCAAATAATTCTGACGTACAGAGTATTTCATCTCATATTCAACTATTCTCAAAAGATACATCATGTGGGCATTCTTATGGCCTGGGAAAGACTTACTGGATCAATATAGTGAAAGCTTTCACCATTTATTGAAAGTTTAGATGTCACATGGTTTACAGAAGAGATATTTTGGATCTAGGTAGAAGTTAACAAAATAATGTAACAATACATGCATTTATTTGCCTACATGCTTAAAATAGGCAGCATTTAGGCATCTGAATCCAGAGACCAATTTACAAAAAATCGTTCAAAAAATCTAGTTCCTGAGACACATAATAACCTCTCTCGAGTCCTTCTTCCAGGCTAACCTAACCTTAAAAGTGAGTATTGCTCTATCTTCTGTCAGAAGCTCAGTTTAATAGGCCTGTTCAAAACACATCCAATACCTGCTGACAAGACACAGTTCTGCAAAACTGACCAGTCTTAAGAGATGCAACACAACAGTGACTAAATAACCAAGGTAAGGGAAACCGGCTATTTAGTCACTTCTCAGGCTGAAGATGTTTATACAAACACCTCCGCTCTTTCAAAAGAGTATTACAGTCACCTGAATTCCTCAAAGGATCATTAGCAGCGGTCATAAAGCAGAAAAGCATTTTAGATTACCAGAGGTGGATTAAAAAAATAACAGGGGAGAGTGTCTCCTAAAACGCACAGTGCATAAACAGGTAGATCCAGGCTTTCCCTGGCACTGCCTTAATCACTGATGAAGAGCAGCATACTTCCTTTTTACTTCTTTCTACAAACACTGCACTAAAGACTCCACTGCCTACAGCCAGCAAACTACAGGCTGTAACACAGAAATGAGAATCAAGACCCAATTCATCTGACTTGCCTAACCAATATTTCCTCTCTCACTTAAAAAACCACTGTTTTTGAAGAAGTAACACATTCAAGGTTAACTGCAGATGCATGCAAACTTGTGTTCACAACCTAACACCGTAACTTAAACAATCAGAAATGATCCATTCCCTTGACCACGATTTTACATACAAATATCAAACCATTCTCATCTACAGAGCCAGATTTAGGACCACCAAAGTCTCCTGCTCAATACATGCTGAGTCCCCTGACAGGATCGCAGTCCACACCAACTGAAACCCAGACATTTTGCTTTACTCTCTTCTCCATTGCCTTTTGTTATCTCCTATCATCTCTACTCCCTCATACCTCGCACACTAGAAAAAAAAAGAGAAGCAGCTTTCTGGGATCAAGAAGCACATGACCTAGCTCTACAACAATACTCGAACAAATCGCCATCACCCATGCAGATATAAGACACCAAGTGTGGCATACACATGACTCCTGAGCAGGGCGATGTCAGCTGCCAGAGGCAGGCAGACTGGTGTTTATCTGTGAATCCCAGAACCACTGTGAACAGCACCACTTGGTTGGAGTCTAATCCACAGAAACCAAGAGCTAAAAAATAATATAAATTAAAGAAATCACAGTTGATCTAAAGCAGTTCTGAATATCTGAACAAAACCTCATCATGTTTCCAAGAGCTGAAATACTGAAAACCTCCCCTTACATACCTAGCAATTTTTGTAGTTTAAGGAGAAAGCAACTGAGTTTTTAACTTCCCCTGAATAAAAACATATCTCATAAGCCTAGAAACCTCACAAGGGCATTTTCAGTTAAGTATTCCATCAAATCCTATTATGTCCAGTTTTATTTACTTGGTATCATTCACTCACACATATAGTCACCGCATGGGCCTATTATATACCTTACAGGGGGAGAACAAAACTAGGAGTGTGTGGCAAGGAGAGAGGGAAGAGCAGGGGGAAAGCAGAGGGGAGGCAGTCCCAAGCATTTTTCATCCCAAAGAAGGGAAGTGGTGTCATAATTTTCTGCTGCAGAAGGCATTTAACTATTTCTTCTTTAAAGACATATTGAGTGAGCTTCAAATTTCTAAGAAGTATTTTTTTCAATCTTTTAGTAACTCGTAATTTGTCTGCTCTTCCTCGGATTTTTCCCAGCATTCTTAAAAAACTTGTATGAATATTCTGATCTCAATCTTACCCACAGTTGACACAGGAGGAAAAACAAGATCTCCTTTATCCTACTCAGCTACTCTTTTTTCTTTTACATCTATGAATCACAGAAACCATTTTCTTCCACAATGCAAGAACAGGATCTCACATTCAAGGTCTGAAAAGGGAATTCATATAATACTGATACAATTACTGTCTTCTAGGTTAGTGTCTTAAAGTCTCCAGAAGTGTATGAATGCATTTGGCTGTCAAACAGTGAAACTTAAAATCAACTCACATTCTTGACAGCCTCTCCCTTACCTGACTAATTCTGAATCATAATGAAAGCATATCCCTAATCAACTCAGACAAAACTGAAGGTAAAAAACATTCATATTATCTTTTAAACTGTATTATACAATATTCTGTATCTGTAATCAATATTCTACATGTCTTTCTTTCCTGCAGGTATTGAAAGCCTCCAAGAGCAGATGGATTAAAAAGAAATTTGAGGTAGAATGGAGAATTTTTAGTTTTCTGAACACCACTGCTCAGGACAGTGGAGAGATTATTCCATTTCAATTAACAGAAGAAAGGCACAGAATAATCCCAAAAAAGGAGAGAAGTATTTCAGTAATTTAAAATAACATATTACTGTCACAATTTCCCTCTCTTGCCACTATTGGCAGATTAACACTGAAATCCTTTGAATGTTTTATTACTCTCACAAGCTTCAAACTACATACACTGGCAAATTCCCACTCAAACCAATGAATACTCAGTTAGAACTTAACTTCACTGTCTGGGATTTATCTAAACCTCTGAAAGCTGTATATCATGGTCTAACCCCACTAGGCAGCTAAGCCCTATGCAGATGCTCACTCCCCCAGCCAGTGGAATAGAAGAGAGAATCAGAAGGGAAGGTGAAAAAAAAATATCAGTTGAGATAAAGACAGTTTCATATTTTTTAAAAGAAAAAAAAAGAAAATAATATAAACAGGAAACCAAACAAAAGCAAGGAAAAAGAGTGACACAAAAACCTCCTAATTGCTCACCAGCAACCCACCAATGACCAGATAGTTCCAAAGTAATGGCAGCCTGGCCAACCTCCCTTCCCCCCCATGAGTTTTACTGCCAAGCATGATGCCATATGGTATGGAACAACCCTTTGGTCAGTTGGGGTCAGTTGTCCCAGCTGTGTCCCCTCCCAGCTTCTTCTGCTCACTGGATGAGAAATAGAGAAAGCCCTGATGCTGTGTAAGCACTACTCAGCATTAACTAAAACATCCCTGCATTACTGTGTTTTCAGCATAAAACCCAAAACACAGCCCCAAACAAGAAGAAATTTAACTCTATCTCAGCTGAAACCAGTTCATCATATCATAAGCAAAAATTAAAAACCCTTCTAAAGGATCAGATTATTAATCCAAAAATTATTTCTTCAAAATCTTTGCTTTATCAGCAACATCAAACTGCCCATGAGGATATTTGAGAACACAGTAGCAATTATTTCCATATGCAATATCAGCTCAGCTACATGCACACTGAAAAATGGAATATGCTTCAGGGATTTATTTTTCAGGCATTAATTATCATCTTTTCATTAACCTTCCAGGTCATTTTGGCACTCTCTTTGAGCTATAGATTCCACAGTAGCCTGTGATCAAGTGTGACCAAGCCTGTAATTCAAGTTGGCAGGCTGGCCTACCACTGAATTAACTTTAAATGAAAAAAACAAAAACAAACTTTTTTTTTAATCTCTCAGATTATAGAAACTAATTATTTTGTTAATGATTGAAACAGCAGCTGGTTTCGCCTTCAAACAGAATGTCCAGTTTAAGTCTCTAGAATTTCAACAGTGCAAAGGATCCTTTCAGAAAATCAGCTGTTTTTTCCATTGTGGGCCTAACTTTGGCATTGGCAATTAAAGACATCTGAATGCCTTTGTGAATAAAGGAAATGCTTATTGTAATCTTGTCCGCTTTAATGACGAAGTAATTCTGCATTTAACACTATTTAGAGAGCTCATGAAAATATCAACCACAGCAAATTTAGCATCCTGTGAACTTCAAAAACACTGCTGGGCTTTTCACTGACTTGCCAAGTCACTCCAAACTAAACATCATAAATTGTGCACTTGGTGTCAACATGTTTATATTTATACTACTAGTCTGACCCTATCAATTTTGATATAACCAGAATTAATGCCAGTGACAGTAAAACAAAGCGATACAAGGCTGTCTTACAACACTAAGCATATATAGTACCAGAACAGTATTTTGGACATTGTCTGAATACTCTTAATCTCAATTAATAACCACCTATAATCAGCATATACAATTCACAACTTTATCCAGATTACGAAAAATTTTACCAGGCTTCAAAGGAAACAGGTGCTGGGACTAAACAAACATGTATATGCAGGAAAGTCTAAATGGTTGAATGAAATGCATTGGATATATTCCCAGGGCGAACAGTATTTAGTAAAGTTACAACAGTTGGCTGTCAAGCTGTAAACTGGACCAAGTGAATTTACCAAATTCCCTTTTTTGAAGGTCTAATTGTCTTCATTTTTTTAAAGCTTGCCAGATACTTGCATTAGCACTGCTGAGGTAGTAGAACTGAGCCAGACATAAGCAGCTTGAGGCAGGAACCACTGTGCAAACTCTGATGCTGAAGCCTGTGCATCCCCGAGCCACAGACCCACTCTCACTGAGCACTGATCCATAACTGATTTTTCACTCTCTTCTGACCATCTAGCTGCTCCAACATTATACTCAACTTCTGCACAAATTTCCAGTTTATTTGCACTGATGTGTTCCAATTTTAGCCCAGCTCTCTTTACTTTCTAACAGAAAATTGTAAACAGTACGAATGCATCACTTCCCTCTTCCTTGACTTAAGACTTGAGTCTGACTGACAGGACATGCAAATTTGCCCTACCAACTGCAAGCTCTGCCTTACCACAATAATTGCTTTTCCAGTTTTTATCCTGATGAACAGCTAGTATAGAAATTCAACATTAAATCTCAGCTCAAGAGAGAGGGAAGACTAAGTAACTGAAGTACTAAAAGCATTTAAAAATAAGGATGGTGTATGTGGCATGTACTTACCAATTAAGAACAAGTCCCATTCTCCCTAAGACAGTCAGCATTGCAAATTCAAGAATAAAAAGCCTAACTCCACCAGTAATCCCTGTAATGATGTGTTCTGTTAGTACAGAAGACTATTAGGGGCTGCTAATCATCAGCGGAACCTTCATCTCTCTCTTTCCCAAACATCACAATTTTTCATACTCTAAATGTGTACTGGACTAAGGGCATGGAAGTAGTAATTCTTACCTACAGCTTTTCAGAAGATACCCAGAAATTCAGTCCTTATTTTTAATAAAACGTACTGGTAGTCTGTCTCCTCTCCACCCCACTCAAATTACTCATCCACTAAAAAAAAGCACCAATCCTCCCCATATCTGTCCTCTCTTTTTCCTTTACCCATGACTTTCACATTCTGCATTGCTATTTCAGTTCCAATTACAAGCTTCGTAGAGGAGTAAGCATCTCTCTGGAATTGAAAGACAACAAATAGAAGCCAGTACTAAACAAAATACCAAAACTTTTCTAATAGTTTAGGCAGATAAGGTTCACCTCTACTTTTGTCAGTGCAGATTACCTCAACGTCCTTTAAGAAGTTAGAACAGTCACTTCCTTTCTCCCTGATTTACATGGAAAATAAGAGATGACAAGAGAATTTCAAGGCGAAAGTTCAGGCACTCAAAACTCTTACATGATGGAGACATAGAATTCAGCAAACTATCATGCCCAAATATGTATTTTTGCATCACTGTTTTTCATCTTACATAACTGTCTTTATTAAAGCAAAGTTAACTCAAAACATATAATGAATCCTTATCCACTACTAAAAGTAGCAAAAGTCATTTTTTGAAGTACTTTTTTCCTGAAGAGCAGCAAAAACTCACCGCTTAAACTCTTCCTTCCATAAAGAGAGTTCTGTATCTGGAATACAAGGGTAACAAAAGCCTCTAATTCAACCAACAGACAGGAGAGCTCACCTGAAGTCAGTTAGGACTTCCAGACTTTAAAATTTTAGAAACAGAATGTGAAGTGATTCTAATATACCTGTGAAGAAAATGAGGTGATCATTCTCAAAGAGAAGTGAAGGATATCATTGTCAGGTAAATAGTAATTAACAACTGAGGAAGTTACCAAAAGGGGAATAAAGGGCAATATGCAGCTTAGCAGAAGGGCAGTGGGGGATTATAGAGGGCAAGTCACACACAAGTCAATACTTCGCTCCATTTTGGCAAACGGCAACACACAGAGTAGTAGTAGAGCTAAGGCTACAAGACAGGGAAGGTAACTGTTCTATCCTGATTGATAATGTTAAAATCAGATCTAGCACTTTGCATATAGTTAAGTACCATAATTCAAAAAAAGATCACTGTTAAATGGCAGCAAGAAAGATTTCCCTGACACTTTGAAACAACACATGGAAATGACATAAGGGAAATGTTTCTACCACTAGGAATATCGTATCACTTAAATGGATTGCCTGAGGAGGTTGAAGAGTATCAATCAGCAATGCAACCCATAGAAAGGGATTCAAACAAACACCTAATCACTGTGAGGAAGGGCTGGGAGAGAGGAAAGCCTGACAGGATAATCGTTTTAGGTCCCTCCCAGCCCCATGCTCTATCATTTCTCTAAAGTAGCCCCCCAGAATTTCGGATATTTATTCTGCTCCCAGGGCTGGAATTACAATTGTAGATAACTATGTCAGGGTGGAAGGGGAAATCTGTGTGCTTTTTTCCCAAACCCCTGATGTGTAGAGTAAGATACAACCTACAGTGTGACCCCCAATCACTATTCATTTGCTTTTACATAATTTGGAAGACAAATCACAATTTCTGTATTAATCAACTTCTCTATTACTTTTACACATTTTTTTCTTTTTTAAGCATTTCTAAAAGTTTACACAATTGATATGCTATATGAAAGTGCACAAATTTTACTGGGTATGGTACAAACACTTTTTTTTTCATCTCCTTTTAAAAACAACCACTCTAAGAACCTTGTTACAATCTTGGAAACATATTACAGATCCATTACCTAGGAGTCAATTTTTACATCTCAGCAATACTGTTGCAGTTGCCTGACTCTGAGAACTGCCCAAAATCTTACACTATGGTTTTGTTTAAGGTGTCACCAAGGCAGGAATATCTTGTCCACCAAACCTGTGATGAAGACATACCTATTTAAGATGTAAAGTCCACTACAGAGCTACTAAAAGAGAAGGCAGGTTTTGCTGTTGTTTTAAAATTTGGGTTATGGAAACTTCTCTTGATGGAGAAATTTCATCTCTGACACTAAGCTGACAGAGCACGACATTTTGGTATAACTAATTATCACACTCTCCTGAGCTATCATCCACAACGCACCCAACAGAATCTGAACCATCTCTCTATATTCTGCTTTTCTATAGCATCAACTAGTTGCATCATTTCATAATCAAATCAGTCACCACTTTGGATTTTCTTTTCCCTGATTACCACCTAGCAGAGAGAGATTGCCAACGCTACAGAAATATGTAAAAACTCAGGGAATTTTAGTATCTGAACAACCACAAACTTTTCAGGTCATATTTTAATAGTCACAAGCACAAATGAAAGGAAACGCACATATGTGCCAGCTGGAATACTCTCTGCTTCCACAGTCACATATTTAGTTACCTAAAATGCTGTATAAGGGTCTAGTATCAAAACATCATGCTTGAGATTAATCACATTTGAAAAGCTCTTCTAAAATATGCAGAATTATTAACACAATTGGCAGCAGATTTTCTAAATGCTTTCTCCCACTGTGACACACAAGCATTTAGCAATTTATGTGGCCACCCATTCTGACATCCTTGCAGAATACTCCACTCATTACTAAAAGCTCATTAATAATTACCCCCATTTCCCATATAAATAAACTACATACCTGATTTACAAATACCACAAAAGCAGGCAGCCAGGTGTTTCAAGGCATTAACTGAAGTTTTTAAATATATTCACCAACTGAAATGAATGCAAAGTAGACCTCTGGGACCTGTTCAACTATAATACTAAACATACAGACAAAAGACTGCTGAAGCTTCATTATAACTCTGCAGTGGACTCTCACACTTACAGCCCTATCCATAAAAATCCAGGGGGATCATTAACACACCAGTGAATAAACGAATTAGAACAAATTTGCTCCCCATACTCAGTTTGTTCAAAATATTATTCAGAAATACCAGGACAAACCTTCACTGAACTTTAAATTTCATGCTTGCAAATTCAATTACATCCACAACTCTAATCACCTCGGGTGCCAAACAAATACTACTTACACTGCAAACTGTAAGCCAGGGACTGCCTGACTTACAAATGTATTGTCCCCAGTACAATGGGATTTTGGTACTACGGACCACATGGGAGACTGCCATGTGAAAATGGTAGCAATGCCAGCTTAACTCTTGGCTACAAATATCTGTAATAGTATTTGCTGAATTAACCAAATACATCATATATTTTTCACTTGCCGTGCTAAACTGCTTTTGCAGAAGTAAACATCTTCACGGGAGCACCTGACTTAACAAGGCAATAATTCATAAATATGTCCTTTTTTGATGAGGCTTTGATCAGTCAAGAACTCTGGCACACTACCTACGCTGTACTGTAATTCACTGAGTTGGCAACGGAAATAATAAAAAAAAAAAGGTATATTTCACAGAAATTTCCTGATCCTGCATTTTAATACAACTTCAAAATAATGATTTTTCTGAACAACTTTTTTCAGACATTTTTCATTTTTTAATGGGTGGGAAAAAGCATGAAATCAATTCTGTGCAAATTCAACTCAGCTGCAAAAAGCTTACTTTATTACATATATTTGCTTACACAAATTTCAATACACATACTCCGCCTAAATTAAATTTACATCAATAAAGTATGTATTCTTCACAATTTGTGCATTAACAGAAGAGTAACAGTCTGACAGCACCCTTTATTGCTACAGAATATAATTTATTTTTTCTAGACATAGTGTAACAGAATTTTTATCAAAAATCATTCCTCTAAATTGCTCAACTGTGTACAGAAACAAGTGCAAATCAAGAACCACACTGAAAGGAATGTCAGAGTACAGGAAAAGGACCTAAATGCAGTCTCCTAAGCTTTCAGATGCAGCCTATAGAGTACACAGTACCACAGTTACCATTCCAACTTTTTATATCTTTGTGCACCATACAGATTCATGTGCTATGTAACCAATATATATTCTTCATAAAAAGTGTTAATTCATCAGCAGTATCCAGTCTAGCATATCTGCAGTGTACAGTATTCTGAGAGACCTCAGTTCCACTGCAGTCACCCAGATGAAGACAAGCTGTTCAAGTGAACCTACTAAAGGAGTAACATCAAAGCAGAAACAGTAACAGCCCTCAAGGAGGCTCTCACCCAGATGCAAAACCCATCCTCAGCATTTTAAGTACAGGTTAATGCATTTTCCGCTTCTGTGTAAGAAAACGCATGCTTGTGGCTGATGGACCTTAACATATCTCCTCTGGATTCCAGGCCCAGGACACATTCCTTCTGCGCCTCAGTTTGGGGGTGGTTCTATTCACAGACAGCTCAGACCACCACTCCTCCAGCAAACAGGTAGAGCAGGTGCTTTATTACTGAGTCCAAGCGAGGTCAAGTGGCTTACTTTAGAAGTGAGCCTGCTCACGTCCGTTTTTATTTCGCCCGGGGCAGCGCAGCGAGAACCCAGCCCGCCCAGCTGGCAGGGCCGCTCTCGGACCGGCTGGCCGCGTAGCACGGGCTGGCCGCGCCTGTCACAGCCGACGGCTTCAGCACTTGGCAGCTGCTCCCCCTTCTGCCCCGGGGCACTGAGTCACCAACACATTGTTGCGGGGAAAAGATACCCAAGAACCAAAACACCACCAACAACTTCGAACTGTAGACCTGCCCGTGCCTGATCTGTGCCTGCGTGCCCCGCCACCTTCCCCGCGCCCACCGACGGTCTCGACCCCTCACGCACAGGCACGCTTCGGGCCACCACGGCCCGCTGCGCTGGACGGAGGCAACCCCGGTACGCTCTCGGCCTCGGCCGCGGGCCGCGCACTCGGCCACAGTACCGCGAGTCCATCGCTGACGGAAGGCCGCCGCCGCCCCACGGCCCAAGCGAACACCCCGGGCGCTTAAGACGGCCGCCGTGCGACTCTGCCTGCCTCCACTACCGCCCTCCCTCACGGCGGGAGGCCACACGCAGAGCCCCGGGCTTAAGCGGAGGCTGGCCCCGACCCGGGCTCGATCCGCTGGGCCGGGCCATGCCGACTCCGCAGGGGCCCGCACTCACCCCTCCCGAGCGCGGCTCCCCGCAGCCGCCGGCGCCTGCCTGCCTGCCTGCCTGCCTACGTCTCCCACTACAACCAATCCTGTCACTCTACAGCGTACAGAGGAGGCCAGTACTTGGCCAGGGTTAAGCCGCAGCGACCAATCCCGGCCGGGGAGGGCAGGAACCGAGGCGACGGGCTCGTCCCTGCCGCCCACCGAGGGGCGGGGCTGGGCTGGGGCGGTGCCGGGCGGTTCCTCGGTGGGGAGCGGGATCTGGGGGAGGGCCCAGCCCGGCGGCAGGTCCTGCCCCTTCAGCTCTCGGCCGGCAGGAACTGCTTCCCTCCCGCGGGCAGTGCGGGCGGGTTGCCGTCCGGGGCGTGTCCGGCGGGGTGGAGGTTGTGTTGGTAACACCGGCGGGGGCCGTGTGGACACCTCGGCATGGAGAGGGCCTTGCCAGCCCTTAGGCAGCCGCGGCTGGGACGCTGTGGCGGCCGGCGTGCCTCCTCATTGCCAGCTGCCACCGAGCTGCTCACCTGGAGCGGTGTTCGCGCCCGGATTTCATGTGTCCGGTACTGAGTAAATTACTGTTAGCCAGGGAAAAGAAAAATGACAGCCTTAAGCGAGAAGAGCTGTGCTGTGTTCTGCGCAATACAGAAAGCAGTAGAAGCACACAGCATTGGAGATGAAGGCAGAGCAGACTACACAATACAAGAAAAGCCCAGAGGAGACATGCTGCACATGGTCTGCAGTGGTGAAGCTTCACCTGTTCTCAACTACTATTTTCATAAAGTTATAATATTGATTCTTATTAATGTGATTAGTTTATTCCTCAGGGAAATCTCACATTTCCAACTTGGTGTAGAATATTTCCGCTAGCATACACTTAATTGTTTGACAAAAGGTAAGTATTAGATGATGGTATCCCAGCCTGCTTCAATCTACAACAAAAGCTTTTTACTCATCCAGTATTGCCATGTTGGGTACACATAACAGGAATGAATCATTTACAAACACCAATATCTAACTGTTGAAACATGACAGAATCACAGAATTCTAGGGGTTGGAAGGGACCTCGAAAGATCATCTAGTCCAACCACCCTGCCAGAGCAGGGTCACCTAGAGTACATCACACAGGAACGCATCCAGGCGGGGTTTGAATGTCTCCAGCGAAGGAGACTCCACAACCTCTCTGGGCAGCCTGTTCCAGTGCTCTGTCACTCTCACAGCGAAAAAGTTTTTCCTTATATTCACATGGAACCTCCTATGCTCCAGTTTGCAACCATTGCCCCTTGTCCTATCGTTGGTCATTACTGGAAAAAGCTTTGCTCCATCGTCCTGACACTCACCCTTTACATATTTGTAAACATGGATGAGGTCACCCCTCAGCCTCCTTTTCTCCAAGCTAAAGAGACCCAGCTTCCTCAGCCTTTCCTCATAAGGGAGATGTTCCACTCCCTTAATCATCTTAGTGGCTCTGCGCTGGACTCTTTCAAGCAGTTCCCTGTCCTTCTTGAACTGAGGGGCCCAGAACTGGACACAGG
>VZRW01008803.1:4360-15882 GCA_013398125.1 Aegotheles bennettii
ACCCTCCTCCACCTCCCCCCACCCCCCGACACTGCCTTTTTTTCCCTTAATTTGCAGAAATTCCTGGCAAATCACATCATGAACGACCGGGTGTTCTGGCTGGGCATGACCGACGCGCACCAGGAAGGCGACTGGCAGTGGGTCAACGGCCGCTCCCTCTCTCTCTCGTATGTTTTTACCCTCAACAGAGGATAAATTCCCCTCCAAAAAATCCCCTCGGCCCTTTTTTTACCTTTTTCCCCCCAAATTCGCTTGGTTTCAGGGTTGAGAACCCGGGTGGGGACACATGAGGAGCTGCGGTGCCTGCGGTTCCCCACCCAGCTCGGTCGGTTCCTGATGGAGACCCTGGGTTATTTCTAGCAGATCTTCTAATTCTTGGGATTTTGGGAAAAATGGACCCGTTAAATGGAGGGAAAATGGGAAAAATCACTTTTTTGGGTGATTTTTAGAAAATCAACAATGACATCGTTGCACTAAACAGGGGGAGATTTTTTTTTTACGGTGGTCTTCACCCTCCTGGGAGATGCTACAGAACCAGTTTGCTCTCCCCCTACTTAAAAAAAAAACCCCTCAAACCCCCAGAAAGTTCCCAAAGGAAGAGATTTCCACCCAAATCGATGTGTGTGTCCCCCTCCAGGTTTTGGAACAGTGGTGAACCCAACAACGCTGGTCATCACGGCGAGGACTGCGTCACCATCTACTCCAATGGCCGTTGGAACGACGACGTCTGCTCCAACTCCCACCCCTGGATCTGCGAGCGCAGCTGCTAGCGGTGTCCTCCACTCCCCTTGCCTCGTGGGGGCTTAAAAACGGGTGAAAAACAGTAAAAAATGGGCAAAAGCCAGCACAGGGTGAGGAATTTGAGAAGAACTAGGGACAATCTTGCCAAATTTTGTCACCTGTTTAGCACAGGACACCCCTCCAGGCAAGGGGCTTTGTGGAGGCTGTTAACTCATCATTAATTGATGAGTCCTTTGGTCTGAAGGTGACCTTTGCCTCATTACCCATGAAATGCATATTAATGTTGACCCTGTTGCATATGCTAATGAAGATTATAGAGAACATGTGTGACCGTGGCACTCGTCTCTCCACCCAGATCATACTACATGACACCTGAGGGTGGGAACCTCATAGTTTGGGGGATAGAAGATGGGGAGAGAAGGTAGGGTGAGGGGAACCTCAAGAGAGGAGAACCTCAAGAGGGAAGAGCCTCAGGAGAGGAGAACCTCAAGAGAGGAGAACCTCAAGAGAGGAGAACCTCAAGAGAGGAGAACCTCAAGAGAGGAGAACCTCAAGAGAGGAGAACCTCAAGAGAGGAGAACCTCAAGAGAGGAGAACCTCAAGACCAGGCTGTGTTCTCTTCCTCCCCCCAGGCAGGGACGCCTGTCTGGGTGAGCTCTTGTGCCTTTCACCCTCTGGGTGGAAGCGTCCCCAGGTTGTCCAACCATCAACCCAGGACCCCTCTCCATAGTGCTGGGTCCAGTTCTGGGGTCCCCAACATCAGAAGGACATGGAGCTGTTGGAGTGAAGCCAGAGGAGGCCACAGAGGTGCTCAGGGGGCTGGAGCAGCTCTGCTCTGGGGACAGGCTGAGAGAGTTGGGGTTGGTCAGCCTGGAGAAGGCTCTGGGGAGACCTTGGAGCACCTTCCAGTGCCTGAGGGGGCTTCAGGAAAGCTGGAGAGGGACTTTGGATGAGGACATGGGGTGATGGGATGAGGGGAACTGGTTCAAACTGGAGGAGGGTAGATTTAGATGGGATCTGAGGAAGAAATGAGGGTGGTGAGGCGCTGGCAGAGGTCACCCAGAGAAGTTGTCAGTGGTGGCAGTGTTGAAGGCCAGGTTGGATGGGGCTTGAAGCACCCTGGTCTGGTGGGAGGTGTCCCTGCCCATGGCAGTGGGGTTGGAACTCAATGAGCTTTAAGGTCCCTTCCAACCCAAACAATTCTGTGATTCCATGACTGCCAAGTCCACTTCTAAACCATGTCCCCAAGGGCCACATCTACACATTCTTTTGAACACCTCCAGGGACGGTGACTCCACCACTTCCCTGGGCCTGACCAACACCTTGACCACCCCTTCGGTGAAACAATTCCTGATGTCCACCCTGAACTTCCCCTGGAGCAACTTGAGGCCGTTCCCTAGGCTTGAGAAGACACTGGCCACCCCCTCTCAGCACCCAGAGACCTCACTGAGGTCCACTCTGCACCTCCTGACTCCACGGATGGACCTTCCCCAACCACCTGCAGAATCTTCCACCTTTTCACCCCCTTGCCTTCATGAAAACATGAGGCTGTAGGGACAAAAAACAGCCAAAAATGGGTCCCCCTCTTCCCAAGAGCAACGTGCGTGGCCAGAGGTGGTCATGGCGCAGTGGTGGAGGGGTTTAAACTCTTTGTGGGGGTCATTTTTAGGGGTTTAGAGTGATTTTGGGGGTGTTTTGGGGGTGTTTGCTCACATTTTACAAGTCGTTTCCCCGTCACACCGAGGCTGAGCCGATCGCTTGCTGCTTAATTAGGAGGAAAATAAATCATCAATAAAACACTGCGATTGTGATTTGGATCGAAATGGGCAAATCGAGGGTCAGGACGCACCTTTTCCCACCGTTTGGGTCAAAAAACCCCAAAAAAAGGGAAGAGAGAGGGTGTTTTCGGGGCGCGTATGCAAATCCCCGACTCGCGGGCGCTGGGGCGCGACGCCGGTTTTGCCATCGCGGTGGCTCCGCTCGAAGGTTTGGGATTCCACCACTGCGGCCGTTTTTATCCATAATCCCTAAAATCCCACCCAAACCCACACGGGAGCTGGTGGTGGAGCTCTTGTGGTGCCCCCTGTTCCCCCAAAACAAGCCATTTGTCCCCAAATTTACCGAATCTTGTGGTTTGGTCAAACTTTTTTTCGGTCGCGCTCTCGTTTCGCCGCCCATCCGCGTCTCGCCGCCGCCTCCCCGGTGAGGAGGAGGAACCGAAACCTCAGGGTTGAGTTGTTGGCCAAGATGGGGTGGTGGAGGCGGCAGGGGCTGTTCCAGGATGTGTGCCAAGGGGTTTAGGTCCTCGCCGGGTGCCTGTGCCGCTGCTGTCCTCGGCAAACATGGCCCAGCAGGAGACCTACGGCAACTGGTTGGGTCCTCCACCGGTGCCCATCAAGCGGCTGGTGAGACAAGGAGGTAAATCTGGGGGGACCTCCCCCTTTGGCGTGTCCTTGGCGTGTCCTTGGCGTGTCCTTGGCGTGCGCTTTGGGGCTGGAGGTTCTTGGTGTCTGGATATGCCGGTGGGGCGCTCAGCACTGTCGGATGGAGCGGGGCAAAACGCCTTTGGGGGTGCTTCAGGGTCGTGCAGGTCCCGTTTGCTCAGGAGCCCCTAAATCTCCAGGTTTTGCCCCAATTTCAGATGTAAACTCTATGCCGGGCCTTATAAAAGCGGCGGTGACTTCTTCACCGGGGTTAGAAGAAACGGTAGTGGTGGTTTTAAGGATCCTCCTCTTATCCTCTACCCTCTTGAGGTTCCTCCTCTTATCCTCAATGCTCTTGAGGATCCTCCTCTTTTCCTCAAAGCACTTGAGGTTCCTCCTCTTATCCTCAACACTCTTGAGGGTCCTCTCCTCATCCTCAACCTTCTTGAGGTTCTTCCTCTCATCCTCAACCTTCTTAAAGTTCCTCCTCTTATCCTCAAAGCTCTTGAGGATCCTCCTCTTATCCTCAACGCTCTTGAGGTTCCTCCCCTCATCCTCAACCCTCTTCTCCTTTTCTTTCGGCAGGAATTTACTCCGTCGCGGGGACCATGACGCCCGTGGGTGACTTCAGACCGGGTAAGTCATCATTTTTTCACCTTTTCAGGCTTTATTGCAGTTCGGATGGAAAGCAGAAGTCCCCAAAGTGCCTCCTGGGGCTTTATTTTCAGCTCAGTTGGTCAAACGTGTCGCTCTACGCAGCGTTTCTCTCCTAATTTGGTTCCTTCCGTAAACGAGATCAAATCATCCCCAAAATATCCTGAAATGGGGGGATTGAGAGGGAATTTAAGGCTTCATCCTCACTCTCAAAGCTGACGTTTGCACCTTCTCAGGCTCAAATTCTTCCCCTCCCATCACAGAGAGCTTCAAAGTTCAGCAGAACTTTTGGAGCCAAAGGGTGAATCCGGCTCTGAAAGAGCAAAGCGACGTTATAAAACCCTATAAAAATGGTATTTTTCAATAGGATATGTTTCAATATTGTATATTTTTCAATATATACACTGAAAAATCAATATTCTTGAGAAAAGGGTGTAAAAACCTTGCTGAAGAGGAAGGGAAATGGCTTTTTTTGTGCTTCCTGAAGGACTGAGCCAATCGCTAGCAGCTGCGATTCCCCATTGATGCAAATCCCCTGATTTTCACCCATTTTTAGCATCCCCGGACAGCTTTGAGGATGATTACGACGACGTGTCCCTGTCGGAGTCGGATCGTGGCCGCAAGCAGCCAGCAGCCGAGGAAGATCAGCAGAGCCAGAAGAGCAAAGGAGCCACAGGTCACACCCACCTCTCCCCGTCGCGTGGTCAAGCACCTCCACGGTGCAGGATTTAGCCCTAAAATGCTCTAAAACCACATGATTTAGCCCTGAAATGCCCCAAAATCTCAGAATTTAGCCCTAAAATGCCCCAAACTCACAGGATTTAGCCCTAAAATACCCCAAAACCACATGATTTAGCCCTGAAATGCCCCAAAATCTCAGAATTTAGCCCTAAAATGCCCCCAAACCACAGGTTTTAGCCCTAAAATACCCCAAAACCACATGATTTAGCCCCGAAATGCCCCAAAATCTCAGAATTTAGCCCTAAAATGCCCCCAAACCACAGGTTTTAGCCTTAAAATACCCCAAAACCATAGGATTTAGCCCTAAAATGCCCCAAAACCACAGAATTTGGCCCTAAAATGCCCCAAAACCACAGGATTCAGCCCTAAAATGCCCCAACCCTCCCTTTGGTGACTCTTTCCCTCTTCCCAACAGGGGTTTACATCCTGGCAGGACAACCGGCATCTCCCAATCCTTCCCAGAAGGGTGAGTTGGTGGCACCTAACACCGCTGTCCCGCAGTGGACACCTCGGTGGGATCCAAACCCAAGAAATTGGGATTCATCCCAATTTTTCCCAACCTGCTCTTCACAGGGAACCCAGAACCCAGAGGTGGCCGGAGCCGGAGCCGCAGGGTGACGCCGGTGACCGTCCTCTCCATCCTGGTGGCGTTGAGCTTTGTGGCATGGGCACTGCTCTTCGCATTGGCCGTGGTGAAGCGTAAGGGGCCCTGGAGGGATCTGAGAAGGAGCTGGTTTGGTGAAATACCCCCCAAAAAGCATTATGGAATTTACTTAGAAATTATTTAGAAATTCTAGAAATTATTTAGAAATTCCAGAAATTATTTAGAAATTTTAGAAATTATTTAGAAATTCCAGAAATTATTTAGAAATTCCAGAAATTATTTAGGAATTCGAGAAGAGATTTAGGAATTACTTAGAAATGATGAAATTTATTTAGAAATGCCTTAGAAATTCTCTAGAAATTATTTAGAAATGATTTAGAAATTACTCGGAAATTACTCAGAAATTACCTGGAAATTGTGGAGATTCTCTAGAAAATATTTAGAATATATAGACATTCTTTAGAAATTACTTAGAAATTGCACAAATTATTTAGAAATTAATTATTTAGAAATGATTTAGGATATATAAAAATTATTTAGAAATTACTTAGAAATTGCAGAAATTCTCTAGAAAATATTTAGAAATTACAGAAATGATTTAGAAATTGTCTAGAAATGAATGATTTATAAATTATTTAGAATATATAGAAATTATTTAGGATTTTCACCATTAAAAGTAACCTGTGGCTCATGCTCCAAGCATCCATCGACGTGGAAATGTCATTTATTTCTACTCTGATAGGTAAATTTTAGGGTTTTAGCAATAAATCGTCTTCCAGGGCGCCATGTCCTCCTCCTTCCTTCCACACCAGTTTGCTACAAGTTGTAAACCTGGAGTAAATCTGGAATTCCCCCAAAAAGCCATAAATTGGGAAAATGTGAAATCCCCTCTGGAATTCCCTGCTTACCCCCAAAAGAGCCATAAATTCGGCAAATTTAGGTCCAGCCACGTTTTTCGTTTCAGATACGGAAATTCTGGAGGAGTTGAGGCTCTTGAGGTTGAACTACTCGGAGCATCGAGCTGATGGTAAGTCCTTGGAGTCACATCCACCCACGGCGAAGCTCAACGGTGGTTGGGAGACACAAATTTTACCGGCGTTTGGGTCTTTTCCAGCACTGATTTTGCTTTTTGGTGTAAAATAAGGAAAAATGGAGTTGTCTTTTCGAGCACCTCCTGGTTCTCCTCCGTCTAAGTGATGCCCACGTTGCCTGATGTCCATTACGCTGGGGTCATGGTGTCAATTAGCCACCAACCAAGCTCATATCCCAATCCTGAAGGAATTAGCCCAAAAAAGAGTGCGAATAAAAGCAAATCAACCCTTGGCGTAGCCCGGGATTTATCTGGATTGCAAATTAGGATTTTATCCTGGGGGGAAAAGCTCAAGCTTTGGGAAAATTGGAGAAGTAGGAAAAGATCTAGGGGGGTTTTGTGGTGGTCGCTCACCCCATTGTGCTCCCCCAGTGCGGCAGGAGCTGTTGGTGACGCAACAGGAGCAGGGGCGGATGCGGAGTGGGATGCACAAATACTACGAGGAGTTGCAGGACATCACTGGTAAAGCCACCATCTCCACCTTGATGGTCCCTCAGCATGGTCCACCAGGAGAAAAACCTCTTGGTTCTACCCCAGGTGGCCATAGGGATGAAAAATTTGGGTGATTCACACCCATTTGAAGATGTTGCCCCAAAGAGGAAACCATGGAGGTTTCCCTGGTGGAGAAAAAACAGATTTTTCCTGGAGTTTTGGGGGTTTCTCATCTTTCCAGTGCTGATCTGCAGATCCATCCCGGACACCAAGAAGTGCTCAGCCGGTTGGGTGCTCCACGATAAAAGCTGCTACTCCTTCTCAACGGAGACGATGAATTGGCTGGATGCAAAGGAGATCTGCGCCGACCAAGGCGCTCACTTGGTCATCGTCGACTCAGAGAAGGAGCAGGTCAGGCAGCAAGTGAAAAATAACCAATTTCGTGGCTTCCGTGCCCAAAATTTCCCTTTTCTTGGAGAATTCCTGGGCTGGCCAGCGCAGGAACCCAAAACTCTTTATTTTTTGGGCTCAAATTCATCAAATTTGCCATCGGGCTTGGAGTTATTTGGAGGTGGAGAGGAGCGCCGATGGCCGTAACTTCCTGGTTTTAGGGAAAAAAGTGCTAAAAAAGGGGGAAAAATTACCGTTTTGGGGTTTTTCCAGGATTTCCTGAAGAAGAACATCAACAGCAGCAGCACGTACTGGCTAGGGGTGACGGATCAGCTGGAGGAGGGCACCTGGGTCTGGACTAATGGCGAACACGTGAGCATCAGGTACAAATTCCCTTGATAACTGCCCAAAATGGGAAAAGAATCAAAAAAAAAAATGGGAAAAGGTAAAATTGACTCCCCAAAAATGTCATTTTTTGGTCGTTTGATGTAAATAGAAGGGTTAATGGTGGAAAAATGGGATTATTGGAGCATTTTCTTGCCGGTGGCAAAAGATTTAGAGGTTTTTAGTAGTTTTCTTCCCTCAAATTCATTTTTTTCCCCTCTTCCCACAGGAATTTCGCCACTGTGGCCTCATTTTTATCCCTTTATTTTCTCTTTTTCTCCTTCTTTTCCTCCTTTCTCCAGCTACTGGAACACATGGAATGAGAACAAGGACAAGGACCAGAAGGACTGCGGCAGCATTGGACCCAACGGCATCTGGAACGATGACAGATGCTCCCGCGCCAATCACTGGATTTGTGAAAAATCCGTGAATTGCTGACATCAGCATTATTTTTTTCCATTTCCCGACAATTTTGAATGTGTTAAAAAATAATAATAATACATTTCCAATTTTTGGGGTTGTTTTTGATGAACTCGCCCAGCTCTGGGGGCAGCCGGAGGCTCCATGCTCCCATTTTTGACCTATTAATGATGCGCGAATCCTGAAAAATCACTAAAACCACCCATATTGACCCAAACCTCTTGAAAAAAGAGGATTTTTGGTTAAAATAACCACTATAAATAGATTTTAAACCCACTCGCCAGCGCCAAACCGGTCGTGTCCCTCAGTGTCGCCAAATTTCTCCTCCCCCTCAGCTCTGCTCCGGTGTCACCATTTCTCCCTAATCCTCAGAAAAAGGCAATTTAACCAAAACCCTGGTTTTTTTCCTCACTTTCCAAAGACTTTTATCCATATTTATCCTTCCATCCTTCAGCCTCCAGCCTCCGTCTCTGGCCCCACAGCCCAAAAACCCCCCAAGACCCCAATTCTCCTCATTTTACACCTCTTAATTCAACACATTATCACCCAATAAATAAAAATTAAACTTAAATAAAACTTATTTTTTTTCTAACTGCGCCGTTCTGTCCTTTTTTTGCCCCAAATAAATAAAACAGCTCGGGGAAAATGTCAGGAATCAAAGGAATCTCGTTAAAACCATGGTGTGATCTTAACACTCATTTTTTTAATGAGTTTTATGCTGAAAAATCAACATTTTGGGGGAATTTCTGCATTATCGATTGGCAGGAATGAAATTCCCTCTCTGGGTGGAAAATTAACCCTGGGAGCTCCCTCCCCCACCCTGAAAATTAGGAAATTTGAGCCAGGATTGGGAAATTTGCTGCAAAATCAACAAAAAGGGACCTGGGCCAGAAAATTAAATTGGTTTTAGGTCGGTTTTGGCTGTTTTTCAACCCAAAAAAACAAATGAGTGGGTGGCGGAGTCAGCACAGCTGCTTCTGCCCTCAAATATTGGTTAATTCATCCCAATTGCCCATATTTTGCAGGAAAATAGAGGGGCCGGGAGCACTGGGGCAGGGAGACAACCCAGTCCCAGCACTGGGAGGGTACTGGGAGCACTGGGGCTGAGGGTTACTTGGGAAGGCATTGGGAGCGCTGGGAAACTAGGTTTAGGAGGGACTGGGAAGGCACTGGGGTTATGGGCTGGGAGTTACTGGGAAGGCACTGGGAGCTCTGGGGCTGAGGAGAGTACTGGGACCACTGGGACCACTGGGGATCCCATCTTGGGGGTACTGGATGGGCACCAAATGCAATGCAGTGCCGTGCAGTGTCATGCATCATGCAATGCAGTGCACTGAGCAGCACAGGTTGTGCACCAAGCACTGCACAGCACCGAGCAACACTGCACAGCACCGAGCACTGAGCACTGCACAGCACGATGCACTGCACAGCACCGTGCACTGCACAGCATCATGCACTGAGCACTGCACAGCACCGAGCACTGAGCACTGCACAGCACCAGGCACTGAGCACTGCACAGCACCATGCACTGCATAGGTTGTGCATCAGGCACTGCACAGCACTGAGCAACACTGCACAGCACCCAGCACTGCACACGTTGTGCAGTGAGCACTGCACAGCACGATGCACTGCACAGGTTGTGCACCAAGCACTGCACAGCACCGAGCACTGAGCACTGCACAGCACCACGCAGCACTGCACAGGACCAGTGCCCACGTGGTCCCGGGGAGGCCCATACGGTCCCCTATGGCCCTGCACGGCCCCACCTGGGCTCTCGACCCCGTGGTCGCCTGTGGAGGTCACAAGGACACAAGGTCAGCTATGGAATCCCCACAACCCCATCGCCCCTCATAAGGTCCCCATGATCCTTTGGTCCTCTCTGGAGTCCTCACAACCCTGTTGTCCCCTCCAGGGTCCCCACCAGCTCGTTGTCACCTATGGAGTCCCCAAGGTTCCTTCCAGGGTTCCCACAGCCCTGTCACCACCTATGGAGTCCTCACTTCCCCTGTGACACCTCCAAGACCCAGTTGTCCCCTGTGAAGTCCCCATGACCCCTCTCAAGTCTCCACAGACCCGTTGTCCCCTCTTGGTGTCTCCATGAGCCCATTGTCCCCTCAGGGCCCTTGAATCCACAGTCTCCATGATGCCACCATCCCCCCCATGGAGTCCCCATGTCCCCTGTGGGATCCTCACAACCCCATTGTCACCTATGGAGTGCCCATGACCCCTACGGAGTCCCCACAACCCTGTTGTCCCCAGTGGGGTCCCCACAATTCCATGGTCCCCTACAGCATCCCCTTGACCTTGTCAACCCCTATTGGATCCCCATGATCACGTTGTCACCTATGGAGTCTTTGCAACCCCATTGTCCCCTCTGGGGTCCCCATGATCCCATCATGCCTTACAGGATCCCCATAAGTCTACAGCCCTACTGTCCCCTGTTGGTGTCTCCATGACCTTGTCATCCCCTATAGGGTCCTCACATTCACAAAGAGTCTCCATGACACCGCCATCCTATGGTGTCCCCATGATCCCATCATCCCCTATGGAGGTCCCACCACCTTCTTGGCCCCTACAAAGCCCCCGCAACAGCTATGAAGGCCCCACCACACTGGTGTCCCCTATGGTCTCCCCATGACCTGTTGTCCCATACAGTGTCCCCAACCCCCCCACCATGCAGATCCAGAGCCAGGTTGTCAGAAAGGACTTTTTTAACTCAAAAAAAGAGAGGGCAAGAGGGAGCAGGAAGGTGGGGGGCACCCATGGGTGGGGTCGCTGGCTCAGTTTGGACACCCAAACATGGTCATGGATTCAGAGAACTCAGTCAAGTCCTGGCAGAAGTCTTGATGATCAGGCTCCTGGCACTTCACCTCTGTGGGCCACTCCTCCAGCCATGTGTCNGCTTCCACCCACGTGTCCTTGCTGATGAGGTAGGACAATCTGGGGACATCAAGGGGACATGGGTCAGAAGAGGATGGTATCCCTGGGGAGGGGAACACAGGGTCGGGTGATGGGGTGCACAACCCTATATGAGACACTGGAGAATCTTGGGATTGTTTTGGGATGCACCTGTGTGCTTGGGTGTCAGTGTCACCATGTCCATGTGTCTCTGTGTCCCCATCTCCCCACGGTCCATCTCTCCTTGTTGCTATGTCTCCATGTCCATGTGTTCCATGTCCCCAGGATCCCATGTCTCATGTCCCCATGTCCCCATGTCCCCATGTCTCCAGGGTCCCCACAGATGTGGCCCCACCCATTTTCCTCCCATGTGTCCCCGTGTTCCTACTGGTTTTTGCCGGTGTCCCACAGGTCGGTGGCCAACCCCCAGATCAGGTAGTCCTGCCCGATCTGCAGCCTCAGGGCATCTCGGCACTTCTGGTGGCTCACAAAGGTCCGGTTGTTTCCTGCTGGGTTCTCGTCGGTGCCTGACCCAGGGGAGGACACACAGGTGACGTCACCTCCACCCCAGCACAACAGGGACACCCACGTTGCTGTGTCCCACAGTGGGGACTCTCAATCCCTGGCAGCCATGGGTGACACCAGTTCCCTCCAGCTTTGCCCAGTACCCTTGGGTGTCCCCACTCCACCTGAGTGACACCAGCCCTCATGGTTACCCCCCATGCTCACACCCATGGGTGACACC
>VZRW01008804.1:0-23422 GCA_013398125.1 Aegotheles bennettii
CAGTGGGTAATAATCGGAGGGTTAAATAAATAAATAATCGGAGGGTTTACATTTGCTTCTATATAGTCAAGTCATAAAACTTGGAGACTGGCTTATAAAACATTTTCTGGAGAGTGCCATAGCTGCAGTGGAGGAAGGTTTTGGCAGGAGTATATCCCACTCATGGCCAGCAAGTTGTGTTGTGTTTGGGCCCTCAAAGTCTTATGTTTTACTTAAAGATACCCAAGAGGCAGTCAGGAGCTTTTTTTATAGTCAATATAGGCTCAGTTAATGCTTCAGCATTCATTAGAATGTCCAAAACTTTGTTGTCAAGCAAAGAGAAAGAGAGCTTGATTTTACTTTGTGGGTCATCTTCAAGTGGAGCATGTTGAGGTCTGCCAGGGTTCCTTTCTGCTGGCCATACCTTACAGCTGGCCCTGGAAAGTGAGTGACTGGGTCAGGCTGACCCAGAGCCCCCAGAGCAAAGCAAGAGGTGACCCCTTTTCAGGTGTACAGCTAGTCTGATGGGTTACTCAATGCTGCCTATTTGTGCCTGGATTCAGGAGCCCTGTGATGGAAGTAGACAGCACATGCTGAACTTTACAGTAGGGAAAATGAGACACTTACATGCCTCCTTTCTGTGTAATGCCCTGTATCAGCTAGAGCTGAAAGCAAAGCCCCCCGTCTCATTCAGTCACCAAACCATCCTCCTGCCTTTAAATCACGGGTCTGTCTTGACCTTCCCGTACCCCCTTCAGTCACTGCCCGGGTTGCACAAGTGAGAACAAAGTGACACTTGTTTGCCTCGTCCAAAGAACTCACTCAAGCAGGTGATTGTCTTGCCTCCTTTTTCAGTCCCAAAACAAAGTGTTGAAAGTGTTGTCCTGGGATGTAAAACATCCCGTATATTCCCCTCAGACCAGATTTTTGCTTTCTGAGTGCAAGTGGCACTGAAAGGAAAAGAGATCAAAATTACAGGATACAGGGAATAATTCCCAGGTGCTGAAATTTGGAGAAAGATGTGAGCACTTGTCCTCTGCACTCCTCACAGGACAGGGAACAAGGGAGCCTTAATGGCTTTAGCACAATCGCTAAAGAGCTGATCCTTCATTTGCAATTCTGCCAGAAAAAACTGAGTGAGAGGATGAAAAGTCAATCAAAATCAGTTAAAAACTCCTCATTGTTTATTTGTCTTGGGGATGTTGAGAGGCCAGTGGATCTGAGGCCAACATGAAACTGTGCCTTGCAGCAAAACCCATGGTTCTCAGACACAAATTCCTGTTCACCTCCAAAAGGGAAGTTTCTCTTTTCTGTGTTCTGCAAGGGAGATTTGCTTTTGTTTAATCATGTGTATTTTCAGCACATGTATTGCATCACATTTGCATGAAGGTTTGGGACTTAAAATACAAAGGGATTTGGACCTCAAACCCCAGGTGCTTCCAGTATGCAAGCAAGGAATTGGAAACTTGGATATTTGTGCTTAAAATGAAAGTATCAAACGATTAAACTTCCTCTATTTTGATCTCCATCTCTGCAAATCAGGGATATAACAACACACACCATAATCCATTATAAAGCAAGTAGTTCCTAAGGTTTACAAAGCATTTTGAACCTCAAAGTGATATCTAAGAGTTGTTTCATTTTATTTGGCCAGCTCTAGTTTCTAGTCAAAATGAGAGAAATACAAAAAGATCTTGAGTCAACAATGTTTTCGGTTTTTCTTTGAATTTGAAGCTCCAAAAATGAAAGGGAGGGGGAGTGAGACAGGAAATATAAACTGAAACTGAAAAGGAGACTTGAAAAGTCCCAAGAGAAATGGAAACTCTGAACTTTGCTGGGGTGTCTTCAGCTATAAAAATCTGAAGGTTGAGATCACCCCGAAGTGGGAAATCATACTTTTTCATGTAACAAAAAGAGAAGAGCTTCTCTCCGGGGACCAATGAGTCTGGTCACCTCAAAAGTTTTAGTTTCTAAAATAATACCCATAATACTGACCACTTTTAATAGAGCTTTTTTTGTGGGGAGAGGCAGGCTGCTTTGCATATCAGTTTTCAGGGGAAACTGAGGCTCACAGCTGTAACCTGAGTTGCCACAGGTTATTTATACATGACATTGCTGTTCCAATAAGCTTAAATTTCACAATTTCCAGGCTAGTGCTGTATCCTGCAGGCCATGTTTCTCCAGGGTCGTCTACTCTGTTGCTCAGGATTTTATGTCGAGAAGAACCAGCTTCTGACCAGAAGTTTAGAAATTTAACCTATTCACAAAGCAAATTTGTTCACTTTTTTTTTCTTCCCCACATGTACATTCTGTTTCTCAGCAGCTGGAAGAGGTTAAAAGAGCCTCCTGCCAGCCCCATGACACAGTTTCAGTGAAGAAGTGACCAAAACCAAGTCTGGGTAAATGTCTTGTTTGGATGTTTGTAATCTGACTCAGCAGCCCAGACCTTGATTTTTATCTTCTCAAATGAGTGAATGGGAAGGATGGGTGATAACAGTTCAAAGCAATGCAGTTCCGAGCATTTGGGGTCAAAAGGAAAGATGGTATTTCATGGTAAGGGCTATCAACATTGTGATATTATTAATTCTGTTGTTTGCCCTGTTGCTGTAGCATTTAGCGACAGGGATAGTGGCTCAATTCATCCCTGTTTCCTATAGGACACTGAGTATTTGGAATATTTTGCTGATTATGGATATACTTCATCCTTCCCCCATTGACTTTTGTTGTTACTCTTGAAGCAAATATGATGAGCAAGTGTAGGTGAAAGTGAAGATCATATGTGAAAAAGATGGTGAAATAACATGAGTGGGAGTTGAAGAAAAGAAAATATTTGGTAAAGTTTGGTGAGATTGATTGGAAAGGTCTCCCTCAGTCTTTGAATGAAAAGAAAGTTGTACTTGCTTCCCTAAAAAAGTAATTCTTTTCTCAAAGAATTAAAATGCGCAGAAATTGGAGTGTTTTCCAGGCTTCAGACTTCCACAAAAAAAATCTACATTGACTTCAGAGACTTTAAATGAAAATAAACATGCCTTTTTGTCCACCTTTGGGTTTTTTTTTCAAATTTTTTTTTTAAACTGACACCATTATTAAACTGAGTCCAAACTGAAGATTTATAAGCATTCAGATTCTTCCCATTGGTTTGATTTAAGCCTTTGAAAGTCCAGCCAGGCCAGGGAGAAGACTGGCTCTGGTGGACAGCAAGTGTGGCAACCAACACTCCACCTTGGCCTTGCTGCTCTTCCTGGGTTGCCCCTGGCCTCTGCTGGAAATCAGCGACTTCTGGTTGTGATTTGTTTCCTTCATCTCAAATGAATCTGCCTGTCTGGCCGCTGGCTATCTTCTTGTGCTCATTTGCTTATTACCACTCCAATTCCTGTAATTCTAGGTCCAGCTCTTGCAGTTATAAACCAAAACAAATACCACAGGGATTTTCTTTCCTTTCTCTTGCTACCGGCACATTGGCTTAGGTCTACTCTTAAATGGGGGATGTGCAGTCCACTATAACTCAGATCCTTGGGTTATTTTTTTTAATTTCCAACCCGAGTGCTGAGACAGCTGACACAGGGATTTGAGGAAGGCAAATGGCCTTGGAACACCCCTAAAGGTTAGCACCACCAGCTAAGACAAGCACTGTGGCCTTGTACCAACACCCATCTGCTTCATGACTCGGAGATGCGGGACTCTCAGGGTGGAGGGGTCAGGTCTTAAGGCTGCACTTACATCTTTAACTCTTCCTCCTAGTAACATGGTTGGGCTTCCTTGACCGAGGAATCACAACGTCCTACAGCATTAGTCCCTGAGTATATTCCTTGTCTTACTGGCAAGGTTAGACACTGAGGAAGCTTCTCTTTAAGGGCAACAAAAGTCTTTTGGCCTTTCTGAGGAAAAGATGGGCAAACACAACCTCCTGAGTTTCACTGCTAGTGGTCTTGTAATAATTCTTGCTGGAGGTTGAACAATCCAGATCTTGACAGATACAGTATGCCTGGATTATTCCAGTATTTGGATGGGAGAACTTTTGAAGACCTTAGGTTCGGTTGGTGTAAATCAAGGAGTCATAGCTGAACACCTTGGGTATTCTATATTAGAGATGATCCTGATACTGGTTTGGAAAACTCCTCTCAGGCTTGTTGAGGAAGTTCTATAAAGAAAAATTTTCTTGCCTTTAAACAAGGGATGATGGAAAAAATCACAAAGAGTTAAAGGGGCTTTCCAAACACAGCAAACTCCCAGAGGGAAAGCAAGTCTAGGACCCCAGAATTTGTCAACATCACACCAATAGTGGAGTCATGACAGGACAGCATCTTCCCTTAGCCTAATATACAGATACAAAGTATTTTTGGAACCTTAGTACAGAGAGAGAAAATGTGAAACAACATGTTTCTGAAGTGTCTTGCTGCTTAAAAGCTCCAATCAGAGATTTGAAAGTTGGTACCTGCTGCTCCTTCACCTGCTACAGATGCCATTCTGAGAGTGGGCATGTTGGGGGATCTCCCACAACATTCTCCTGGAGAAACTGACTGCTCATGGCTTGATTTGGTGTATGCTTGACTGGATAAAATACTGGCTGGGTGGCTAGGCCCAAAGATTGGTGATGAATGGAGTTAAATCCAGTTGGCAGCCACTTACAAGTGGTGTTCCCCAGGGCTCAGTGTTGGGACCAGTTCTGTTTAATATCTTTATCAATTATCTGGATGAGGGAATCGAGTGCACCCTCAATAAGCTTGCAGATGACACCAAGTTGGGTGGGAGTGTTGATCTGCCTGAGGATAGGAAGGCTCTGCAGAGGGATCTGGACAGGCTGGATTGATGGGTTGAGGCCAATTGTATGAGGTCCAACAAAGTCCAGTGCTGGGTCCTGCACTTGGGACAAAATAATCCCCTGCAGTGCTACAGGCTCGGGGAAGAGTGGCTGNCTTGGCACTGGTGAAGACCACACCTCAAATCCTGTGTTCAGTTTTGGGCCCCTCACTAGAAGAAGGATTTTGAGATGCTGGAGCAAATCCAAAGAAAGGTAATGAAGCTGGTGAAATCTTATGAGAAATGGCTGAGGGAGCTGGGGGTGTTCAGCCTGGAGAAAAGGAGGCTGAGGGGAGACCTTATCAGTCCCTACAATTACCCGACATGAGGTTGTAGCCAGGTGGGGATTGGTCTCTTCTACCAAGGAACAAGCGATAGGACAAGAGGAAAAGACCTCAAGTTGTACCAGGGGAGGTTTAAATTGAATATTAGGAAAAAATCCTTTACTGAAAGGGTTGTCATGCACTGGCATGGACTGCCCAGAGCAGTGGTGGAGTCCCCATTCCTGGAGGTATTTCAAAGACGTGTAGACATGGTGCTTAGGGACATGGCTTAATGGTGGACTTGGCAGTGCTGGGTTAATGGTTGAATTTGATGATCTTAAAAATTGTTTCCAAATAAGTAATTCTAGGATCTTCTGGGGTTGAGACCTCAGAGGGTTGCACCATGTTCAGGAGTAAGCTTGGATGACATATGGTTTCTCCTAGCTCCCACATCTCCAAAAAGACCCTCCAAAATACCCGTTTTTCCCAATTCTTCCCAGGTTTTGATACTGCACCCCTTTCCCATTGACTTTACTGCAGTTCACTCTTAGGCCTAACTGTGGAATTCTGATTCAATGGTGTATTGGACATATTGCACTCGACACTGTTCCCTTTTCCTTCCGTCTTGTTTCCCTAGAATTATGCAGGATGATCTTTGACAAGTCCCATTTTGTTTAAAAGAATATCTGAATGGAGGAATCAGATGTATTGCTGGCTCTGTGTGCTTTTCTGTTCACTGAAACATCTTCCCACTGTAGTAATATCAAATGTAAAGACTGAGGAACTCAACCGGGCAGGTGCCAACTCTTGGGAATACAAATGTTCAGCTGTAGGAAATATCTCTGTTGCAGCTGTGCTGTGGAAGCAATTAGGTGGAGGGTAATGGATGGGCTGCAGTAAGATAGGAGGGAAGGACTCCACAGAGGTGTTTCGTGGTGAGATCATAAACCACAAGAGCAGAGTGTGGATGGGCTGGTGATGTCAGCCAAAACCTGTGGTGGAATTCATCCCCTTGCAGATTGGTTTGTCTCTGGCTGTTGTTGTTGCTGCTTTTAGTGGTTCCCAAAGTAGGAGGCTGTGCTGTGGAGTGACAGCAGCAGCACTAAAGTTGGAATTGCTGCTGTGTTTCCATTTTAGGTGAACTTCTGGTTTCTGTTTCCACTGTCACAAAGTGTTTTTCATTCACAAAGTTTTCTTCCTTGCTGAAGTCTGCAAACAAGCTGCTTGAATGGGGAAAGGGTCGTTCTCTATCAGTTAAGGACCACAAGCCCAATTGCTGAAAAAATTAACACAGCCCTTGTTTTGGAGCACCTGTTACCACACCATGTGTGTTACTTATGTACATGTGTAGTTGCAGTTGTAGTAAAATGGGAAGCTTAAGGCATAATACACTCTTTTTGTTCAACAGATGCAATCAGAAAAATGGTTATGCATGAAAACACTCAACTTGCTCAATTTTGCTCTGTTGTAGAGTCAGGCTGCAATGGGGAAATATAAGCACGAATCAAAAGGTACTGTCTCCAGGCTGAACAATTTTTTTTATTTCTTTGTGTTTGTGAAGGACTCAGGTGTAGGCACATGGTTACTAAAAAGGCTTTTTCCCTAATGGTCTGTGCAGCAACACCTTTTCTTCTGGGGAGCACCTGGGGCTTCTCTGTGCCCAGACGCAAACCTTGCTGCATCAGAAAGAGGAGGTCTGCTCTTCTTCCCCAGCTGCCTCTCCCCACAGGGGCTCCTCACCATGGTCTCATGGAGGTCTAATGGTAATTATCACTGTCTCATGGCTCAGTGGCATCTGCTTTGAGATGAACCAACCGTATGGCTTTTGATACCTATCTCAGTGTGAGGCACATGTTTTCGCGCACACACTTCTGTACTACCCGGCAGTTCGCACTCTGCAGACAAACACAAGCTGAATTCTGCTCCCATTTCTTGGAGGTAAATACATGCAAAACTAGGTAAGAGGACTGGAATGCAATTAAATTCCTTATCACCACATGCACCAGCCTTTGCACTTGTATGTAATGTCTCATTACAAATTAAAAAAAAAAAAAAGCAAAAAAAAAAAGAAGCAAAATGTGTTGAAAAATCAGTTTTACTCCTCCCTTTTAATTCTGCTGAGTAAATGGTTTCGTAATTGCCCTTTTTCAGAAAACTATTTTTCAATTTAATCTTTTTTCTTTATTTTTTCTTTTATTTTTAATCTCGAGGTTTTCATTTCAGCTTGAAAAACAAACATAACTTCTGTTATTTCCACAGCTCCATTCCCAGACTTTCTCCCCAGTCTGGCATAGACGTTTAGTAATGGAAAGCCACAGTTTCTTGAACTACTCTCTTTTTCTTTTTAAAAATCACAAAAAAACAATCTACACACAGCCCCTTGCAGTCCTGAAATCTTTTCTGTGTTAAGAGAAGCAGCATGGAAATAACAGGTGTTTTGAGATAATTTTGCTTTTTCCCCTCTGGTTTCATCCTTTTCTTTTTAATTTTATTTTTTATTTTCTTTCTTTTCCTTTGATTTTGCAGGGTCAGGAACTTTAGAAGCTAGTTTGTACTAAAACCAAAGCAGACCTGCAACTCCCCCTACATCCAGTCACACCTCTCCTTGCTCTTCTGCTTGTGCAACTGTATAAAAAAGATAAGGTGATTTGGAAAATTAAAGAAAATTTCAACACAGCAGCAGAGATGTGTTCTATATCTGGGGGATTTTCTCCAGCCTGAATCAGGAGATGAGAATTTCCCTTTGCCTCCTCTTGCTGGAAGTTTCTTGGTGAGAAGGTCCTGGCTGCAGCACAGTGCCTCCTTGCCAGGGGAGCAGCGCATGAGCTGATCTCTCTGAACAGGTTAAAAACCAGGGTTTGTGTTTGGGTTAATTGTCACTGGTTCTGCTGCTCTCCATTCCTGATCTATCTGGGAGTCTGGCCAAGGAGCAGATGCAAGCAAGAGCACCACCATTTCACTTCTCGTCTTCATTGTGTCTGGCTTTATCTTTCTTCTTCTTCTTCTCCCACCCCTTTTTCCTTTATTTTCTTTTTTTTTTTTCCTAATTTTCTCTTTTTTTTTTTCCCTTTGGCTGAGCAAATAGGCCAGATGGCAGTGAAGGGAACAGACAACAAGTGATCCATGGCATATGGGCAGCCTGTTTAATTTTGACTCCTGTTGGGAAGTAGCTTGCAGGGAGATAAGTTACAAAAGCAAAAGAGGAGGAGGAGCGTGTGTTGGAGAGGAGGGGCAGGTGAAAGGGGCGACTTTTTTGGGATGAAGCAGCCCAGCTGAGAGAGTCTGGGGCACAAGGGACCAAAGCCCTGGCTGCATTCCTGACACAAAGCAGTAAATTAGCTGTTTCCATGTCAGTTTGTGTAGGAAGTCTTGTCAGCTGAACATGGGGAGGAAAGATGGAGATGTCTGTCCTCAAACAAGGAGGAGGAGGAGGACATGTCTCCAATTTCCAGCTTGCCCACCCTCCTCCAGGCAAGCTCCAGCCAGGCTTAGGAGGAGGGGTGTAGAGAAGTTTGCTCATCTACAGGAGAGGAATCATGTTGCCCATGATGATTTTTATCTGTGCATGTGATTGTGTATGTTACACTCATACATTACTGTGGGTATCAACCTGAGAACATCCATTATAGACTTCTTTGATGCAAAAGGCATGACTTTTAAAGTTTTATTACAAAACTAAGAAGTTGACACAAAACAAAAAGCAGCTTAGTAATAACATAGTTTACAGCTGTTCCCTTCCCCCTCCCCTCTTCTTTTGACACTCACTTTTATCTCTTCTGTTTTCCTTTTTTGATTCAATACATTAGCTATCAACTTCTTGCTGTCTATTCACATCATTCTTGCATTTTGGATTTTCCTGACTGAGAGCAAAGTGGGTCTTGTCTTGAATGTGTCTCAATGATTTAGGGATAAAACTAGAGTTAACTGCACTGTATTATATATATATGAGGCTTCCTGGCTTCATTTTGATAAACTGGGAGTTTGAGAGAGACAGTGTGTGGGGGGTGTAGGTGTGCTTTTCTGAGTTTTTATAAATGTGTTGATTTTGTATCAGAGCTTCATTGAAATGTAGTTAAAAATGCCTACAAATTTATGAACTTCAGAAGTTTTATTCCCATTGATTCTCAATGGGATTGAAGGTTCCTTGGTACAGGTTCTGATCTCCTTCACCCCAGAGGCATTTTAAAAAATCTCTCATTTAGACCAACAACATTCAATTTTTTTTCTACTTACTCCTCTTTGATGGGAACGAGCATGGAATCCCAATATGACCATCACCCATCTGGACCATTAAGAACTCTGTGAATATTGTCTACATCCTGACCAGCAGAGTGGGACTCTGGCTTGATGTACCCATGGATGGGATTTAGCTGTGAAGTCCATGCTTGGTGGGGTCAGAATACCCTATAAACCAATTAGCTCTGGAAATCTCAAGACCTGTTGTCAGGATGCAGACGATCCTGGACCACAGTTGCACTCTATGCGTGTACAAAGAACTTTTTATATGACATTATTTCTGCAGAAAAGTTTTTATTCACCAGAGAGTCTGCAGAGAAAAGATTATGCGTCACCAGCTTGGTGGAGCAGAATTTTAACTTCCAGCTCAGACATTTCTCCACTGATTAGTTTTAACATGAAATATAAACACAAGCATGTGATTTATTGGTGAAATATTTAAGATAGATTATTCAACTATTCAAATAGCAGAGTGTAAAACAGGCAAGCAAGATGAAAAAAAAAACAACAAACAAACCAAATCAACCCAAACAAACTCCCAAAACCAACAACAAACAAACAAACAAAACAGCTTATGCAAATAAGAACTTGGTGTTCCTGAATTTAAAAAAGATATGTTTGGACTTGTTAGATATCTGAAACAAAAAGTGCTATTTCAGTGAGGTGAAAATCATATCTTAAAATGGAAGATTTTGACCTTATTTTCCTCCCAACAAACATAACCTTGAATCTTTCTCAATCTGATCCCTGCAGACTCTGTTTCATCCACATTGTTATGAATTGTTGCAGTCCTTCATCATTTTTTACCACTCTTCTACCACATCTTAGGGCACCCGCCCACCCTGGCTGCAGTTTTACTCTTTCTACAAATGCTAATTGAGAGGCTTTTTGTCTCACTGTTGATAAACCAGGCGGGGACTTCTCTGGTCTTCTTGCCTGGGGTTCGAATATCACCTCATCTTGTCTTACATGTAGAGCTGATCTTCCACCCTACCTTGTACTGGAGAAAAAAATTATTGAATCTGCTATACTTGTTTTTGCCCAGTTGCCCTCTGACACCTGGATAACGTGATCGCTAAGTAAAAATAGAGCTGTCTTCTCAGAGGAGGAGATAGGGATCATGTTCATGGTCTCTAAGGACTCCAGAGTTGTTGTAACAATAGTGCAGACTAGTGAAGTTAAAGGTGATTAGAGCATTAAGTTTTTTGCAGAACCTTAACATTAATTTCACCAACTTTTGAGAATAAAATATGTTGGAATTGCTCTGTCCTAAGTAACATTTATTCTTTTCAGTTTCTGTGCACCTAAGTTTCATCAAATTTGAGGGAGGTTACTAGCTCCCATAGCCTTATCTGTTCTGAATGTAAGATCAGTGTGACACTTCAAAAGCAAAAGTGATTGGAATTTGACACATCTTCATTGAAAACACATGGGAAATGTTCATCAAAATCCATTGACGGNTTCTACTTCTCCACCTGCCTTCAAAGGGAAGCTAATAAAAAGGATTTGCTTGGCCTTTTTGTTGCTGGAGGGGGAAGGGTGCCATTTGTGTGCTGTGTTACAGGACAGATGCTGCAGGTGAAACTGCCCCAGAGGGGACAGTCCTACCCAGAAGAGACAATTCCTGGGACCAAAGCACTTATTTTTCTTTTTTTTTTTCTCTTTGTGGGTTTGCTGTGCTGTGGGACCAACTCCTTTATGGCATGTAGGAGTAGGCATGGGTTTATGGAGCAATCAACTCCATTGGCAGCAGCAGCAATCACATAATGCTTCAGCTTTATGTGAGCTGAAAGTATGACCAAGAGGGAAGGGGATGTGAAAGGTTGGGTTTTTTTGTTGTTCTTTTTTTCCCTTGGAAAGAGTCTGTCTGAGTTCTTTTATGCTTTTCAGGCTCAGGGATGAGAGAGAGAGTGCATATGTGCGAGGGCGTGCGCGCGTCTGTGCCCATACAGTCGCTCAAGTGGGAAAAAAACCCGTTTGTGGTTCACACAGGAGGAATTTCTGATGGAGACAACAGTGCTAAGCAGAAAGGCACATCCTGATCTCTAGCAAGCGAGGGGCACGCTCACGCACACACGCACACACACATACTCTGGACGCTCTGCATAATACGTGTAAAGCGCTCCCCTTTAATGAACGTAACCTATGGCGGCTGAGATGCAGCCGGCCAGACCTCGCCATTAATAAACTGGGAACATTCTTCTCCTTTTTAGTCCCTTTCAATGCCAGCCCTGCGGTTTGATCTCCCTTGAATGCTGCTCCCCCTCATTTGGGGCTCCAATTCTGAGAAGATTTGGTGCTTTGTTTGAGGTCGCAGGATGTCGGATTGATTTCGGAGCTTTTGTATTGACTCTGGGCTCCTGAATGAAGCTGTCATGTGTGTCTGTGGTTGGCTAGCAGGCTGTCCGGCTGCAAGCTGTGCCTTCCTTTCTTGTTTAGGCCTCATTGAGCTGAGGGAAGAGGCTCATTTCAGGGTGATTTACCACCACCCAAACACCAGCTGTCTGTTGTACTGCCGCTTGCCTCCACCTTGGATTCAGTTCTTGTTTCCCTTCATTTTCCCTTTCTCATCTCCTACTCTACCACTGTAGGCACTTGGTCACCAGTTCTTCAAGATGCGTGGATCACCCTGACAGAACAGCATAAAAAGCATAAACACTGAATATGCTGTTCTTCTCAATGTAATTTATGTACCTATGGGGACTTTTTTTAGGGTTCATTGTTGCACTGCTAGACATGCTTTCTTCTTAGTTAAAAAATTAACTTACAGCCCTAGCAAAAAAAACCCTGAATAATAAAACCCCAGTGTTCCTCTTGGCTTGTTATTTAGTAGCCCAACATAATGAAAAACAATAAGGATTTTACTTTAAAAATAACTGTTCAGCTCAAAGGCAGGACAGCAGAGTGAACTGCACAACCTGCCTGGTGCAGGATGTCAGAGGAGGTGGCTGCAAATGGGCATTCTGCTCCTGGAATTGTTGGGAAGTTTCAATGGATGGAGAAGGACTCGGAGAAAGACAACATTGCCTTCCAACATGCTTGTCATTCCTCAGCAGGCACAATCCCTGTGTTTATACAGGTATCATGCTGGAGAGCTATTTTGGTGGTGTAAGACAGGAGAGAAAGAAAAGGGAAGAGTCTGTGAAATACTGCTTGGCTCAGCTTCACAAAACTCGTTCAGAAAAGTACTTCCCCATGAAAAGCCAGGCTGCTTCAGCAGCTGAAATGTTAATAAGTGCTTTGGAAAAAGTCACACTGGAAGCTTTGTTCTTCCCCAGGTTGCCATGGGCCAAGACTCAGCTATCGTTTCTGCACCTTACATTTTCATCTGTTAGTGAGGGAGATTTTGAGAATATTGTAAAGCAGGAGAGATGGAGAGAGCAGCTGAAAACCAGGGCCAGGTTTGGCCAGTGAGGTCTTCCAGGGGCTAAGTGGAGAGGGCTGCACCAGCTACTTCAGGGTGAAACTATTGCCAATGTGTTTGATGGTCATTGCTCAAAAGCAAGGAAGGCTGATGGGAACCAAGCAGGTCAGAGCCCAGCTGGACCTGTCAGTAGCTACAAGGTGTGTGGCATGGTGTTGCTCAACTGAGCTCACCCTCAAGTTGCTCTTTCCAGCCACAGAATTGGGAGAGCAGGAAGGTGGGATCCTTCAGTTAATCCCATCCATTTCCTCTGGAGCACAGAGCCTGGCAGCTCTGTGGAAGCCTGCTGGTGCCATGTGCATTATGTCTGACTCTTTTAAATGGGGCTGGCAGCTCTGCGCAGGACCTCTCTAAGCAGCTTGCTTCAGGCTGCAGAGCAGTTTGTGTGTGCCCCCATGCCTCCCCTGGAGCTGCTGGTGTGAAGTGAGTTGTGACCAGCCCTCATCTGACTTCTGGGTGATGCAGTTTGGTGTTTCTTGGCCACAGGCTGTTAAAACTTGTGACTGATCAGCTCCTTTCACCCATGCAACTGAGATTATTTAGCCTGTTGCTATTACTATTATTATTTTTCTTCTTTTTCTGCCAATTTTGACCAACTGCTGGAGCCCATGGTGCAAGGAAGAGAGTGAGGCCAGTGGGACACCCTGTAAGAGATGGGATAATGGGACGTATATACTTTGCTCTTCAGTGCTCACCAAGCACACTTCTTGTTCTTAGCCTGGGGAAGGGGCATGCCTGACAATGAGTGGGAGCCAGCAGAAAGCAAAGTGAGATCCTCCATTGGAAATCCTTGTGCCTACCTGCTTCTAAACAAGATTGTATCAAGAGCAGGCAACACAGGATCATTTAGCAGCAATACATCTGTGAGCGTTCAAGATCACTGTGCTCCTCCCCAATCCTGTTCTTAAAATGCCACAAAACATGGAAATGATGCTCCACAAACTAAGACCAAACATTCGCAACACCTGATGAGGTGAGGCTCCTCTCTTTGCAGTGTTCTCCTCTCCCTTCCTTGCAAGCATCAGTCACTGCTGGACAAAGAAGGGAGCGGTGTATTAGGAGGCAGCAACCACAGCACGATAGCCCCAGTGAGGTGTTTTAATTTCTTAACAAAGTCCTTGGGCACTAGAAACTGTAAAATAACATACAGATAAACAAACAAAAACTCACTGACCCTTAGCACCCTAGAGGTCTCTGTTTCAGATTGCTGAATAAAAGCTGAAGTTGCATATGCGTGTTTAATGTAACACAAGGCGTGTGCTGTGGTAAAGCATGCGTTCTAATCTGGTTCCAGACATAAGTATCCAAACAGAAGCCCCTTTCCCTATCCCCACTGAACTGCCTGGTGTATGTGAGGAAACCCCTGAATGACAAGGCCTCCATCTGCTCCTAAACAGAGTTGCGACTGGCTACAAATGTTGTCCATATGCTTTTTTTTCTTTCTTTTTTTTTTTTTCCTTTCAACTTAGCTGTTTAATGTTAGACACCTATCCCCAAATTAAACATCTGCTCAGAATAGGCTTTCCTAAGAAAAGGTGGATGTAGTAGTTACTTAGTAGCTAGTATTATTGGGACCAGAGCTACTTAATATCTTTGTCAGCAACATGGATGGTGGGATTGGGTGCATCCTCAGCAAGTTTGCTGACAACACTGAGCTGTGTGGTGCAGTAGACACACCAGACAGAAGGAATGACATCCAGAGAGACCTTGGCAGGCTTAATAAGTAGGTCCATGCAAACTTTTTGAAGTTCGAAAAGAACAAGTGCAAGGTCTTGCACCTGGGTCAGGGCAACCCCAAGCACAGACACAGGCTGGGAGGAGAATTGATTGAGAACAACTTTGAGGAGAAGGACTTGGAGGTGTTGGTTGGTGAGAAGCTCACCACGAACCAGCTGTGTGAGCTTGTAGCCTGGAAAGCCACCAGGGTCCTGAGCTGCATGAAAAGCAGCGTGAGCAGCAGGTCGAGAGAGGGATTCTCCCCTCTCTAATCTGCTCTTGTAAGATTCTACCTGGAGTACTGCGTTCAGTTCTGGAGTACCCAACGTCAGAAGGACATGAAGTTGTTAGAGTGAGTCCAGAAGAGGGCCACAAAGATGCTTTGAGGGCTGAAGCAGCTCTGCTCTGGAGACAGACTGAGACAGTTGGGGTTTTTCAGCATGGAGAAGGCTCTGGGGAGATCTTAGAGCACCTTCCAGTGCCTGAACGGCTACAGAAATATTGGTGACAGACTTTTGACAAGGACATGGAGTGATGGGATGAGGGGAAATGGGTTCAAACTGAAAGAGAGGAGATTTAGATTAGATATGAGGATGAAAATCTTTGGTGTGAGGGTGGTGAGACCCTGGCCCAGGGTGCCCAGAGATGCTGTGACTGTTCCCTCCCTGGCAGTGTTCAAGGCCAGGTTGGATGGGGCTTGGAGCAACCTGGTGTGGTGGGAGGTGTCCCTGCCCATGGCAGGGGATGAGACTGGATGAGCTTTAAGGTCCCTTTTCACACAAACCATTCTGGGTTTCTATGAATTCAGATGATGCACATTAGGAAAACGTGCATTTGCAGTTGGAAAAGGAGATGGAATTGTTCATCCTGTGCATGGATTTCATTTGCCTTTTTAGGGAATTGAAAAGCCCCCACATTCTTTTATTGCCAGGGAGGAGAATAAACTATCAAGGTTTGGGTTCATATTCCCCCTCTGTTCCTGATTTTCCAGATGATTGTGGGCAATATCCTGCAATTTCTTTCTGTCAAACAAAGATGCTGATACTTCCAGCTGGACTGGGCCACACGGCTATGATTTTCCATGAGCTCAGGTTGCTTGGCAGTATAGTCTAGGAGCCAGAAAGAAGGGTCTAAAAAAGGGAGTTTTTCCTTGGTTTGTGGTATAAAAAGGACTGTAGTATCTTTTTCAACACAACAACTTTGCAGTGGATACTGGGAGAAGTTGACCATCAGCAAGTCACACACGGATCAAGTTTCCAAAACACACATGTATGTTGTTGCTATAAGCACTGTAAGGTATCCTGGCTGTCAATCAGTTGCCTGTTAGGAACTGTGTGGGTCTCCCTTAAGTCCTTTTGTATCTCTTAACTTCTTTCATACACTGTGGGGTGTCTAGAAAGTCTCCGTTGGTTATACAGATAAGTCTCTCCCTGTGTCTCAGTTTTCTGTCTCTGACAAAATAACCTAAAGAAATAGCCTTAAATTTATCTTAATTGCTCCTTTCTGGGGAATGGGGCAAGAGCAAAATACCTTTGATAGATGTGAGTGACAGGCATAGGATGCCAGTTGCAAGCAGCCCCCTGAAAAACTTGACGTTTGAGAGTTTGCAATCAGCAGCCCAAATATTGGACATTTCTGTAAGGTATCAGATGTAGGTACAGCTTTTTCAGTGTATTTTTTTCCCAATGTCTCTTTTGGAAAGAGGAGAAAAGATAATTTTTGCACATTATCTGACCTTGCTGGGACTTGTGAGGGGGTGGGGTCACCATGTAAGAGACCTCACCACACCTGGCAGGTTGCAGGCTCACCTGAGGTGACCAAAAGTTTATCTGGCTGTTTGTAATTCCTGCCACCGAGGGTAATCTCTCTGCTGTGTCCTGACACTGAGAAATGGCTCCAATTCTTTTTAATTGTGCCCTTTCCCTTCCTCATCTTCCAGGGCAGAGCACATCCACTTGGTTAAACTCATTAAGTGCTTTAATGTTGAGGTCTTCTTTTCCATATAAACTATTCCAGCTGAAATCTCGTGACTGTCCATGGCTGCACACAAGCAGATTCTCCCTCTATCACCCACCAGATGCTGAGAGTGTTTATTTTTCAGCTGTGAACAGCAAAAATCTGAAAAAAAGGCAATGTCCTTGTGTGTGTCTGTGGGAAAGCAAGTAATTGTGATGGGTTTGTGGGGACTCAATTGGCTGTGTTACTGTGAGTTCAAGGATCATTTTGATCAAACCTGGAATTCCAGTCCACTTTTGTCATTTATCAAGATGTCCAGGCCTGATAAGATCCAAAAACAGGTTGGTGAAGAACCAAAGCAAACCATATGTTCCCCAGAGAAGAATCAAGTTAATGTGAGGGACTTTGTTGCTCAGATCATGCTCAGTCAATCTGATGAGTTGTCAACGAAAATTTGGGCTCAGTATATTTCCCAAAGTGTTTGCTGTAGACAAAAGGAGGGAGAGAAGACCCCGTTTCTTTGGAAATGTCCATTGGTCCCAGTGTGTTATCTGGTCAACACTGATGGTTCTGTGCCAGGAGACTGCAATGTCGGGTAAGGACAGGTTGTTGAATTCCCAGCAAGTACTTGCCAGTAGTTTTATGGACCAACTGTGCAAATGTGAGTGTCACACCTGTAGGCTTTATTTTACCAAATCTTGCTACACTAATAAACTCTAACTAGATAGTGGTGAACAGAAATGGTAGTGTATGACCTTTACCTCAAGTCACTCCAGTTTGATAATTGTACTCCCTGAGAATGGTAGACTTGTTTCTGTTCATGTACATGTATGAAAATATTGGGTTAAAATAACCTGTTCTTTTTCAGCTTGGCTTGGCTTTTCCATATTCCTGCGGTATTTTTCTACACACCTTGCTTTCCTTCTGCCCCTGTCTATGTGACAACCATGATGTTGTGAAATTTGCCTTTTGGATAAGTCTTCTTCACATCTTGGGTTCTACCCTTCTGTGGAAGGGTATCTCCCAACAATGTAGGATGAATCTGCAGGCTTCCCTAATGTCCTTTGTCTCCTTGCTTCTGGTCATACATACAAGCCTCTTGGTCTTCGGTGTTTCAGATTGTACTGATGCTTTTCTTGCCTTGTCTCTTGTAGGGAAAAGTCATTGGAGATGCAAAGCTGCTCATGAGTTGTGGTTGCAGAAAAGGGAAAAATGCTCAAGTGAAAGACTCAGATCAGGTCAGTCAATATGTACCTTAACTGATGGAAATTAAAGAATATGTTAACAACTCGTTGGTTTGAACCATGTTGTTGTATATTGGGGTTCCAGGACACAGAGTCCTTAGCATGGCTGACAATGATACAACATTAATGTTTTCATATTTGTTATTTGTAGAAAAAACCTTAAACAAGATCAGGAATTCATTGCATAAGGAGTTGGTAATGCCCTGACCTGCCTTATTCCCACCTGGTTTATTTATTAATGAATTCTGTTTCTATATAAAAAATCATTCCAGGGAATGTCTTTCTTCACAGAATCACAGAATCTAAGGGGTTGGAAGGGACCTCGAAAGATCATCTAGTCCACCCCCCCTGCCAGAGCAGGGTCATCTAGAGTACATCACACAGGAACGCATCCAGGCGGGTTTTGAATGTCTCCAGTGAAGGAGACTCCACAACCTCTCTGGGCAGCCTGGTCCAGTGCTCTGGCACTCTCACAGTGAAAAAGTTTTTCCTGATATTTACATGGAACCTCCTATGCTCCAGTTTAAAACCATTGCCCCTTGTCCTATCATTGGTCATTACTGACAAAAGCCTGGCTCCATCATCCTGACACTCACCCTTTACATATTTGTAAACATGGATGAGGTCACCCCTCAGCCTCCTTTTCTCCAAGCTAAAGAGACCCAGCTCCCTCAGCCTCTCCTCATAAGGGAGATGTTCCATTCCCTTAATCATCTTAGTGGCTCTGCGCTGGACTCTCTCAAGCAGTTCCATGTCCTTNTCATGGTCATTTTCGTGTCCACCAGGACCCCCAGGTCCCTTTCTCCTACACTGCTCTCCAGCAGGTCAGCCCCCAGCCTGTACTGGTGCATGGGGTTGTTCTTCCCCAGATGCAAAACTCTGCACTTGCTCTTGTTGAATTTCATTAAGTTTCTCCCCGCCCAACTCTCCAGCCTATCAAGGTCTCTTTGAATGGCAGCACAACCTTCTGGTGTGTCAGCCACTCCTCCCAGTTTAGTGTCATCAGCAAACTTGCTGAGGATACATTCTGTACCCTCATCCAGGTCGTTGATGAAGATATCGAACAACACCGGTCCCAGTACCGACCCCTGAGGCACTCCACTAGTTACTGACCTCCAACTGGATTCTGTCCCATTGACTACAACTCTCTGACTTCTTCCCTTTAACCAGTTCTTGATCCACCTCACTACCTTAAAGAATATTACACTTCCTTGCTGGCTGATTACATGCAAACTTTGGTCTCATACTGTAGCTGCCTGGATGGACGATAGTTACAGAGATACATACTATTTGTTGTGTGCTTTTGTTCCAAAGTGACACCATCACAAGTACATTCTTTATTGAGGTTCTTCATGATAGACATGTAAAAACTTGTTCACAAACAGAAGAATGATGGTCAAGTTTCAATACTACTTACTTGGAATAAATGATCAAATTGGTATCTGTGGGAACACTTGTGGGGTTCAGTGATTGCAAGTGAGGTGGTCTGCACTCTGAGCAACAGTCAGCTGGAGGTCTCTTCCTATCTCCTACCATTTTGCGCTTATTCAGCCCATCTGAGTTTGTCCCTGTCTAATTTTTCAGTTATTATTGCTTTCTGGCTTTGTAGCTAAGGACAAATTTGAATTCAGAGATAATTCGTTCCAAAGTTGAAACAAAATTTGATTTGAGCAGAAATGCTTATAAATATTGGGTCATCCAATGTTAAATATAGTAAAGTGAAACAGCTGATCTCAAATATTAAATAACTCCAATGAACCTTGTGAACAATCTGTGACAAGGTATAGACCTGAAACAGATTCAAATAGTGTTAACAAAGCTCCAGGAACTCCTAATAATTTACTGGTGGGAAAAGAGATGAATTCTCAGGCTGAACAATGTTTTTAATTTTCAACATAGGCATTCATTAACACTAATTAATAACAATGTCTTTGAGCCGTGTTTTGTCAAGATCTGAGAAGATCTGAGAACAGATCATCTACCTATCCTATGGTGAGCTCTGTTTTGAGGAACGTTGGTCACATTTAGAAATGTTTTGTAGAAATCAGTCTTTCATAGATATTTTTAATTATTTTCAAAATAACAAATTAATTGTTATGGGCCAGTTTGCTATCAGTTTACCATTGAGACAAAGATTCATATTACTCTTCTTCAAAGAACAGCTTCCCATTCTCTCAAACACAAGTTTAATTTTCTCGTGTTGAAGCTCTAACATACCAGGAGAAAATCAATTTAAAAATGAAACACTTCTACCAAATTTACTCTTCTGTATTTTGATGTACTCTGTTTGAATCACTCTTGATTTACAACATGACTAGAGCAGGGTCAGATCGCATGTAATAGAGATTAAAAATGAAATGAGAACATCTTGATTTCAGAGAGGTTTTACAAGACATCATCTCTAAGAAACCCTGAGTCTTGGACTTAAAACTCATTGATGGCAATACTTTAATTATAGACTAGGCAATATTTTTTGGAGGGAAAAAAATATCCCATTCTCTTTAATGTTTTCTAGGACAGGGATAACTTATTCTTCACATTTGGTTATTTTCTGGAATCTAATTTTTGATATCTACTGATGTGTTGACTGTCTCAGTAACTTTTTTGCTCAGTAACTATCAGGCAAGCGAAAGGCTTGCTCCAGAGGCTGTAAATCTCATTTGTTGTTCCCCTGGCAGGTCCTGTCAGTATTTCAGAGGACAGGAGGTGGATGGGGAGGAAACTAGTACAGGAGGGTGGGTGGCAGCATGGAACATTTGTCTGTGAATGCAGGACCCCAGCTCAGCTTATAAATTATCCCCTGGGCCTTGTAGATAAACACAGACTTCTATGGTGACATCAGCTGGGAAAGGCAAACACTTGCCGATGATTGTAGGCTAATCCTTCAGGACACTAATTGCCAGAAAACCAAGGAAGCATTATTTTAGGAACAGCTTGTTTCACTTTGTGAAGAGGAAAAACACTGCACTGGACTTAGTTTTATTTGCCAAGCTTTATCCCCTTCTCTCACACCCTGTCTCAGATTTTAAAGATTTGCTTTATCAGTGTTGGGGGCTTTGGCTTCCTTTTATTTTTTTATTTTTTTAATTTTTCTATTGTTATATGTTTTCCTCTGATGCTTCTGCAAAGTTTTGTGAAAATGCAACTCACTTTTCATTTTTGTGGTTGTAGGCATAAATAGTTATGTGGGTTTTATACCATTTAAAGTTTTTGGACTAACCACTGCTTTTCAACTGAACTTCTGTGAAAAGTGACTCTTTGTAAAGATTTTAATTTTATACATTCTTCCAAGTCAATTTGGAAACTTGTAAAACAACCTAGACACACTGCCCCAGCAGTGAATCAGAAGGCACCTTAACCTCTATGGTCTGAGAGCTGCTTTCCTGAGTCTGGCATCCAAAGCCACTTACCTGCATGGTATTTTCCATGGTGCAAGTCACCAGAGTGTAAATCCTGGCCACATCACTGTTGAGGACACAAGTCTAAACAGGCTCACATTGGGTTGGGATTTCACAACAGTGACAAGGAACCCAACCTTCTTGTTGGGTATGCACTAGAGCAGGAGAGAGAACGGTGAACTATGTTGTGTGGCTTCTCAGTCCAAATCAAACTTCTACAAGATGAGGGAAAAGGCTAAGCAGTGCAATACAAGTCCTGCAAAAGATTTGAAACTTAGAACATAGCTGCATGCACTGAAGAATTAGAGTCCTATGCTCCATGGATGGTCTTGATGAGGCTTTGGGTTGGTGAAGCAGGGTGGCTGAGGGAAGTTCCAGAATAGGACCACCTCTTAACAATCAAACCACTGTGTTCTTGGCTGCCATTGGCTCCATTGTCAGTTGTCTGTGTGCTTTGTGGGAGTGAAATTCATCCCTGCTTCAAGGCCCAGAAACAAGTCTGTACCACAAATGTCCCACTGCAACTGTAAGGTTCAGATGTGTTCTTCATAGTGGTTATTAGTTTCCCAGTAATATATGCCTCCCCATAAAATATTTTACTGATGCTTATTATTTGAGGCATGTTGTTGCCTCATTTGAGGTGAAATCTGTTGCATAAGAATGACAATTCCTCGTGCTAAGTAGTATATTAACATGAAGCGGGAAAGATGGTTCCTGAGGAGTGATTTCATTTGTGTAGAAAAATATCATTTAAAAACAGGGAAAAATTGTGTGGGTGGATAAATAATGTACATATTATAGGTATGCATAAGGTTGAGAACCAGAAGTAGCAGAGTACTCCATATTCTCAACACATGCAGCTCTGACTTCTCAGGGTTTAATTTTATTTGTTTTCTGCTGCTTCTTCCAAAAAGTAGGCAGCTCATAAATGTTTAACTACTTTTACCCTTTGATTTTTTTCCTTTTTCTCTTAGTTTAACTTTTATTGTGGCTCGTGTGAGCTCAAGTGTCACTGAGAAGTCACTGTCCTTCTGTGTGTTTGTTTTTGGTTTTAATATGACAAATGTATGCCTCCTCTGGAAAAGGTATCCCTGCTGGAGAGTAATTATTTAGTGAATAGCGGATCCAGTTCATGTTGGCAAGTATCAGATTAATCATTATTAATCATGACCCCTCTTACAGTAACCTCATCCCTTGCCTAAGTGCTGCTCTTTATTAAGAAGTAATAGCTATTAAGGGATGGCTGGGACACTGCTCTCATTGCACCAGCACAGGGCTCAGGACTTCTGTCAGGAGGCAGAGGTACTCATTTCAAAATTAAAAATAGATGCACATGGTCCATGTTCCAGAAATGAAATAGGCAGCTTCTCCTGTGGGATTCTTTGGCCTCATCTGAGTGTCCTCCTTTCCCCCGAAGCATCCCAAGAGTTTGCCTCTTTCAAAAGGTTGAATTCAGTGCTGAGGATGAAATAATGTCTCTGATGCTTTTTATTTGTCCACTTAATTCTCTTTTTTAAACGTAGGTAGATCCCAGTATAACCTCATACATGTACAGTCCTTGCAAGAGTAAGGTTTTAAGGTCTAATATAGTGGCTGCAGCAGATTTCAGCAGCAGACGAGACTGCAGATGTTCTTAGCTCCCTGGGACTCCAGTTGTTCCCAAGTAGATCCCAAACCAACCTTCTTTTTGAGGATTTCTGGATTCCTTGAAGAAACTCTGTGCTGTTGAGACAAGGTATTCAACACTGTTCACCTCATGCACCAAGTTGAGAGTCTAGCTTCTCTCTCCAGATCACTGGTCTGGGGATTGCAGGCCTGTGTATGTGTATTTATATATACACATATATATACACATATGTATATATACACACACACATATATATGTATATCAAAATCTATCTCCTTACTACTTGTGTCACCAGAGATCTGCTGAGAGTAGACAGGACTTTAATTCATATTTGTTCTGGTTTTCCTGGCACTACAGGGCTTTTTTAAGAAGGTGAGGCAGTGTTATCAATGGATGACACCAGCAAAAGCACAATCACCTAAGTACTGGATTGAAACCAAACCCTCATTCTCAAAACCCCACCTTAATGCCTTTAAAAAATATTTTCATGGATGGTGTGGAAATTCAGGACAAAACCCTTTAGAAGAGAGTAAAATAAAGAAAATTGTCTTTTGTCTCCATCTAGCTCTTCAGTAACTGGAGGGTAGCGGTAGAAACTCGGAGCAAACCTGCTGTACTCTTTTGATGTCTGCCAAAGTTGTTGTGGGAGTAACATTGTTTAATGGTTGAAGGAATTTATTGAAGAATAAAAGTACCAGCAAAGACAAAGGGCCAGATACAAAGTATCTTGTAAACCGCTGTCAAATTTTATGTTCTTGGGGGTACTGGTAATTTCCCGT
>VZRW01008804.1:23564-38412 GCA_013398125.1 Aegotheles bennettii
AAGGAGGATAAAAAGTATATAAATAAACCTACCTCTTCAAATAGCTAACTGGCCTGGCCTGAACTGTGTCGGAGCTAAGTACCTTTGGCAGCCAGCACTGAAATATCTGCTGAGGGTTTAGCAGAGGGCTGAGACCAAGTTTCAGAGAATCTGCCTTAGCTTCACTGACTCTTCCTTGTGTTCTTCCACTTGCCAGCAAGAAATGCACCCAAGCATGAAATGGGGGAGTGCAAAGGCTCCCGCACTCCATCTGAGCAAGTCTGGATCACATCCCGGAAGTTAATGTTTCTCTCCGATAAAAGAAATGAGTAATAAAAATAAATGAAAGTATTGGCTAACTTGGTAATACATGAGTGGAAAAAAAGCAGGAGGAAAAGGGGAGTGAAGGTGTGCTGTTCACCACTTTCTGCTCGGAGTTTATGGCAGAGTTTGAATCTCTGCTTGAAAAATCATTGGATTCTGCATGGGCTGTAAAAAGCTAAAACAACAAGTAAAATACAAAGAGAGAGGATGCTAAATGTCTGAGGTGTCTGGGCAGTAAAACACCCTTAAAAGTATTTCGTTTGTTGAATGAAGCAGGCTAGGTGGTCATACAAGAAACATGGTATTATAGGAGACTATCCTAAATCATCCAATCCTTTGAGATCTCAGGCAATTGTTACACACAGCATCACTGATGAATCCAAAACTTCTGGCACCGGTAGCTGTTAAAAGCAACCCTTGTAGCTCTGTCACTACGCTCATTCCACCAATTAATCTTTTACTTTCCAAAATACTCACTCCTATAATATTTCTTCATCTTGTTCCTGTGGTCAGGTCAGAATGTTTTTCCCCCCAAGTAATGGTCTCAGCACGGCAGACCACCATGGCTTTTCCATTTACCCAACACAATTTTCTTGCTGCTGGTGGTGCTGCAGCAGGAAAACTGTTACAGTTTGTAAATGCTGTAGAAAATTTAATCTCAGAATACTTTTTCAAAAGCTGTGAATGTCTTCCTTGCCTTGGGATCTGACTGAGGACAAGAGGTATTTTAATGAGAGATTCAACAGCTGCCTTTTCTCTGGATCTTCATACGGCAGTTGTTCTTTGGTAATTGCTGAATCTAGTGCTAAGCATCTGTGTTCCTGGTGGCTGGGAAAGTTTTTTGGTCTCATTCATTTGTTGTGTGGAATTGAAGTAGTTATGAAATGGAAGTTGGGTGGATAAATCCCCATTCTTTGGATTTATGTAAAGTTTTGGAAGGATGATGTTATGAAAGAAACTTCCTAAATGTAAGCCTCCGAACAAAAGAGATTGAGGTTATGGGTGTCCTTCGCAAGTTCAGCTGTAATAGGTTTGAGTTGCAGTGGGTTACACCTCCCTTCATACAATGCCATTGGTAGGCTGACATTTCTAATGACCTTTTATAATCACCTATTTCCTTTTCTCGCTTATTTTATGAATAGTCTTGTACTCACTTCAAGAGTTTCCCACCTTGTGATCTCTTGCGGTTCATATTCATTTCAGAATGGGCTGGGCTTCCTGTAAAGTGTAACACAGTGTAGACTGAAGTTCAATAGAGCCTTTCCTTTCTACAGGAAGGTGGGGACCAAAAATCTCATAGTGCCCTTTTTTGCAGGAAAGGCTTCAGAAATGACAGTCAGCAAATGGCTTTTTTTTTTTTTTCTTTTGAGACTATTCTGAATGCTTGCTCTAACATGGTGGCTTTCCCCTGTTCAAGATGTAAAACTTAGGGCTCTGACCTTTTCTAGTGAGTGATGATCCCATGGCACTTTCCCTCCTGAGTTGGAACATGCGAGTCCTGGCAATGATGTTTTATCCAGACTCTCATTCAGGAAATGTATTCTGCCAACTTGACTTGACCCTGTGCCTTCAGTAGGACACATTATTCTTCACTTCCTGCCCTAAATTGCTGTGTACTGCCACCTTGCATTGATGGATCCTTTGTTCCACCTCAGAGGCGGGTTCATTTTGCTGGTGGATGAAGGGAAGCTGTATGGTTTTGAAAAGAAATTTGAGAGCCCTCTGAATGAAAAGTGCTTCACACATAAAAAATTAGTGTTATCAATTGTCATCGTCAGCTTCAAATCCTCAAATTGAAAGGGTCATTTATAGTCCTCAAAGGCAAACACAGAGCAGCATGCTAAAAGAGAACTAAAGCAGCAGAAGAAAATGCTGTCTCATGTCATATCAGGCCCTGCAATTCCAGGGAGCATCAATAACTATTTTGTTGTTTCCACTTATCTCTCTATACAGGCAGAGAGGGAAAGAGTTGAAAAGAGAAGCTGCACTGCTGAGCTTCTCCAATCAGTCCTAGGCGTTCTCTGTCAGCAGTTTACCTGCTGTGAGGAGACTCAGCCACGGCAGGGACAACGTGTAGGTGAATGAGGAAAAGGCATAGTTGAAGTCTGGGATTTGACCATTTGATTGTGATATATTAGGGACCACCTTTTCTCATCTGTCTCTGGCATTCTGGCTGCATTTGCTGCCTTTTCCACTCTGCCTTTTTCCCATTCCTCCATAACAAATGCCAATGTGTGAAGACACTATGACAGGGTCAGTATCAGTCAGCCACCTTTTAGAAGACAGATGCCATGTGAATCCAGATCCTATCTACTTTGAGGTTCATGTAAACTGAACAACCTGCTCAGAGATACTGAGACCTGTGAGGTGTAAGGAGAGTGCAAAGGCTTTCTGGAGGGTGGCAGATGAAGAGAAGGAACCACTCATTGGTTGGAGTGTTGTGCTTGCAACTTTGTGGAACACTTCATACGTATCTCAGTACGGGTGCAAAATGCTACCCAAGTGGTGGCAGTTTGCAGTCTCATTTTACTTATTCTGTACCAGAGGCAATGTAAAGACAAGATGAAATTCAAGTTCTAAATCTCAGCAGGTCACCTGTCTGAAGTTGTACCCAATATGGTTGTTCTGCATTCAGCAAATATTCAGTCGTGACATTGGTTATTTATGGAAAATATATTCAGCTGAATTTTCCAGCAGCTCAGGCAATGACTCTGATTTTGTCACAGGAGCCTGTTCTGACATGGCTGACCATGCTGACAGGAACATTCCTGCACTGCTCCATCTAAACAATCTCTTGTTCCTTATATCCTTTTAGTCTTTGTTATATCCTACTCTGTGAGCTTCTTGTTCATACACACGAGTCTGGTTTGGTGAGAGACAGGTTTGGTAGCAGCCTAAGAAATGTATATACCTTGGGTTTAAAGTTTTCTTATATAGGTCAAAATCAGTTTTAAAACATGCCTCCTATAAACCACTCAGAAGGCTCTGTCAAATAGAACTGTAACCAATGTGGTCTTTGTAGAAGAAAAAAAAAAACAACCTTGTGAAGGGGAGAAATCATTCAAGCTATAGTTTGAAAGTCTTTATAGCAGGTGGAAGAAGAAGTGGTTCAGTGTCTATGGAGTCAGCTCACCTTCAGAGGTGCTGGTTCAGACCCTTAGTCTGCCACAGGTTTCCTACACAACCAGACGTGTGATTTAATTTCTGCAAGACCTCAACTCTATAAAGCATGGAAAGCAGCATGGATATCCTTCATGTTAAAGACTGGGGAGTACTTGGATATAAGTGTGATGTAGGCCTTACTTGAGGTAGGTTAGCTGACTTGAAATATAACACGACTCCTGCTAGCATCCTGACAGTGGGATGTTTTCTTCCTTTTTTATGTCATATCTTAAAAAGAATCTACAAAAATCTGAACTAAAGTTGAAAAAAAAAAATAAAAGAAGAAGCTATATGATTTGCTGTAGGACTAAATCCTTTCTGCAACTGGTTCCAGTCTGCAGAATATATTCACAGTTGGGTTATAAACCCCCAAAACCAGACAACATAATCTTAACTAACACAAAATTACTAAGGCACTGCTGTAATAGGATCATTTTCCTATGGCTCATGGGCATGTTTTAAGTGCCGTCAATTTAGTCTACAACTGGAGGCTGTTAAGTGTAAAACCATTTTAGCAACTGCATCTTACATGCAGGAATGATGGAATATTAATGGCTTTTCTTTTGTTGATACAAAATACGAAGCAGTAAATGAAAAACCACAGGAAAACCCACTGTCTTTCCTTAGGTAGTGAAGTTCATTTTTGGAGGGCAGTAGGATCAGTTTATCAGCTGAATATTGGTCTAGGTGGCTGGGAAATCACCTCTCACTCTCCAACACTGATCTGTTCTACAAACTTAGCCAAGTTATTTCCTTTCAGTTTTCCTTCTAGTCTTATCTTTTTGAGGATATGAGTTATTTGACAGTTATTTCACTTCATTTTTGGTACAGGTTAGACTCTACCTGCATGACAGTGAGACTGAGCAAATAGGGAAAAACTATGAAGGATGAGGTCCTGTTTTTTTCTCACCAAAATGAGTGGGAAATGTGATTACCCTACCCCAAATCTAGGATCAGAAAAGGTGATGACTTTCCCAATCCTTTGTCCCTCTCAATACACGCTGGGCTGTTTGGTCTTTCACCTTGTCATGTTGTAGGCATGGGAAAACTTGTGATGATGAGGTGGTGCAAAAGTTTCCATTTGGATATAGATACTAGACACTTTCCATGAACTCTGTGTTCCCTGGTGCTGCAAGGGCAGAGCTGTTGTTGGTTTTTTGCAGGTCATTTCTATGATTTGACTTTAGCTAACTGACTGAAGTATGCTGAGGCATCCATACCTCCCTCCAGTGACTGTGTCAGAAATAAAGGCTCTGAGTCTAACCACAGATATCTTCATAAGGAAGTCGATTGAAATATCTCTCTCAACATCCTCCCTAGAGGTCAGTGGTTGTACTTAGAAAACAAGGAATGATTCCTGATGAGTAACAGCCTGCAAAAGCTTTTATATTCTCTTTTCATCGTTATCAAATCACGCTGAAGAGGCTGCAAGGTAAAGAAACTCTCAAGTTTCATTTTCAAGAAGCTGCTAGGATGAAGCCAAGGCATTTCAAAATCAATACTGAAGCTCGTACTCCAAAGAGCAAATGGGAGAGCCATTATAAGCTGCTTTACTTCTCATCTCTAATTCCCCATATTCATAACTTAAGCCCTGTCATTTGGATTTATCCTCCATGGCCTGCAGTGACACCAGAAAAAGTCCATCTTTCTAATTCTGTGGCAAAAAAATAGCAGCACTGCAGGGTAGGATATCCCCACAGAAGTTTAGGGCTTAAATGTTTCATGTTGGGCACCAGATTTTGCTGTCTTGTCCCCCTCTCACTTGTCCCCCTCCTCTGTTGTTATACATCAATTGTCTATGTTCCTAGAGGCTAGGATACAAACAGTGTAATCCCAGATAGAAAGGATATTGGCACAGGCAATCCTGCGCGTGACAATTGCTCTGTCCTTGAACATGCTATTTTTAAATAAAAGGACAGGTTTTTGATATTGGGAGTGTTTTTGCTGGACTGGAGAAAGCAACAGTGGTGGTAATCTAAGAACTCAGCTTTGCCATCATCATGTGGCCTGTTGTGTCTCCATTGACTTGTCCTCTTTTAGGTGCTTTCTGAACTGTTATTTCCTTTATTACTTTTTGGTTTGTCTTATCTTGACACTTACAGCATCATAAATAGTTTCCTTACTGGTAATATTTTTAATTATGACCTGGAAATGAACCTTAGACCTGACTCAGTCAACCCACATGAACTATTCATAAAACAGAAAGGATTGGTGTTGAATTAAATAATGACTTTAAAATGAGGAAACCTTCCAACATAGGCTGATTTTTGGAGAGAATGCCACTGGTTGAAATGCTATTCTGTCAAGAATCCTTCATAAGAGATTTTTGGGTTTGTTGGGGTGTTTTGTTTGGAAGTCAAGAATATATTTAGGGAAGGTGGTGTTACTAACCCTCATAAAAAGCCCACACCACCATATTCAGGAGAAATGGATGAACAACAGCTGAATTTTGGTGAGTCTAGGCAGTGAGCACTTGTTCCAGCAGCACCATCTCCCTTCTCCTGTGTTTATTGAACTGGACTTGAGATCACATAATATTCTGCTGGCAAGTTTGGGAATGAACTTTGGTGGGAACCCAGTACTTTCTCTCATCTGCTAAGCCCTAATTAAACCCCCACTATTGCTTTTTCTAACTCCCCTCTGGACTTTGAATTACACTGCAATGAACATAACACATGTGAGTGAGAGCTTAAGGTCTTGCTCACTTGGGTGGTCTCGTTAAAAAGACCAGGTTTGCTGTCTTGGCTGCAGAACCATTCCAAACATTGGTGCTATTTTTCTTCCCCCAGCATTTCTCACCTGCCTTCTTTCTTTTTCTTTTTCTTTTTCTTTTTCTTTTTCTTTTTCTTTTTCTTTTTCTTTTTCTTTTTCTTTTTCTTTTTCTTTTTCTTTTTCTTTTTCTTTTCCTTTTCCTTTTCCTTTTCCTTTTCCTTTTTCTTTTTCTTTTTCCAGGCCCAATTTATTAATATGCATTTTAACTGGTTAACTTTGGAACCAAAATACTAACTTCATAGGAGGCAACTTTTCTGAAGGTTTATAAAATATATATCTGAGCTGGAAATATAAAATGCTCCTATTTTGTAGCAGACAAAATGTATAAAGTGCTGAGTGAAAGTTGAGAGGGACCCAACTTAAACCTTTGAAAATCATTGCCAGTTCCAATATGCTGTGTCTATTTTGACTTGGAGGACTCAATTCGGTCCAGATGAGGTCATTTGGTTGGGAGCACACGTGTCTGCACAGAGCCGGGAGGTAGGGAACCCTGCCGGATGATTTGGCTCCGAGGTGTTGAGCTGCCAGGGAGCAGCGGTGGGAGCGTGACAGGCAGCCTGTCTACGTGTTGATCCTGGCATCAGAGCATAGTGCTAGGGTGGAGGTGTTGTAATGTTTAAGTTGATTTCTTTTACAGTAGGCGGGACAGCGTAGCTATTGTATCTTCAGGTGTTTGCTGGGTAGGGTAAGTGAAGGCAAAACTGTACATGCCCTAAGAATCTGGGGACAAGGACATGTATTTAGGTAGGGGTGTCTGTAGATATTAATTCCTATGACTCCACATGGCAGAGAGCCTGCTATTTCATTTGGACGGCTCTATCTTTCAGCTTGCTCTCTTTAACCCTTGCCCTCTCAGCACCTGATACCTGCTCAACACCATTTTACTCCTCTGCTCCTGCATCTTCCTTTACTAGTCTCTTCAGCAAGACTCATAGCTCAGCTATTTGTCTCCATGAAATTTCACTTTTCTCTCCCATAGTTCCATTTCTGCCGCTCACTGCTCCATGTCAGCAGGTGGGAAAGGCTCCTGTGCCCTCCACATGAAGCCCCATCCTCCTTGCTCCTCCTTTCCCACCTCCCTGCCAGGAGCCTGTTTGCCAACACTTTGCACGAGGAAGCTGCCTCTATAAAAATAAACTGTGCTGAAATCTGAGAAAGAGAAACCACGCCAACCTCACACTTCATTATTGGTAATGGCAACCTATTTGATTTCCATTTGCAAACAGTAGCCTGAATAAGTTCCTCACCATGTAACTTTTGCCCTGCACCATTTTCTGCTCAAATTCAAGTTTCCCATGCCTGGTGCTTAGTTTATTTTGTGGTTTACTTGCTCCGAGCCACAGACACCCCTGCTTCACAATTAAAGTGTGGAAAAAGCCTGTTAAGTCACTGATTTAGTTGTCTGGTTACTCACTGCCAATACAAGGTTACCATCTGCAATGGGCTTGAGTCTCTTCTCTTACCTCCTTTACTTTTATTTCCTTGCAGCAGACTTTTATTGCTGATTTACACTGGGGAAAGCCAGTAGAGAGAGACCTGTATTTCCTTTTGTTATCCCCAACATACACTGCCAAGTGGGCATTGCTTGGGGTGGGTTGGTCATGCAGACACCACACTCCTACACCTCCAACACTGCCCAGCCATTACAGCAGAGTCTTGGGCTGAGGATTTAGGGTGAAACTTGATTTTCCAGGAGGTGTCCCTATGAAAAAAATTAAAAAGGAAAGAGGTAAAGAGGGAGAAGTAAGATAAATCAAGGTTAATATCAGCAGGGTGAATACTGCATTGCTGCCCTTGGAACCTGCATGAGCTCTGGGTTTATTTCTCCACCCCACACAGGGATGGGGCTCTCAGCCGGGTTCCACAAAAGGTGGTAACAGCGAGGGGCCCCCAGGAGGGCTCGAGGAAGGGGGACACACCCAGGGCCCAGGGAGGAGCTGCCTGTATTGACTTTCACTCGATTTACTGGAGCAATTGAGTTTGTCAGTGAAACGTGAGACAGGCTCAATCAGCTGTCACACTGAGACACTCCTGTCACTACTGTCAATAGCGTTGAGTTTCTGATCCTTTCTCAGATTAGCTCTGCACTAGAACATCAAATGAAAAGCTGTTTGGTGCACGGGGAGGGGAGAAACTCTAAGCAGTTACCTAGGAATCGGTTTACAGACTTCAAAGTGCTGTCAGGTTTATTCTGATGGCCTATAGCAATGAGCAGGGAGCAAGTAATGCGTTTGGAGTGTAATGTAGACTCTCCTTTTCAGCCCTGCGTTCACTCATGGACTGGGAGGCAGGGATGGGAGAAGAATAGAGGCATCTCTCCTGGTGAACCCAAATGACATGCAAATGGCCTCCATCCACTTGAAGAGCTGCTCTTTAGCTTGATGGAAAACGTTGTTTTTCTTATCTTACCTTTCATCCTGAAGGACTCTTCTACATTTCCCTTGGCACTGAAAATTAAGCTATTTTCTAGTAGAATGGGGTCACAGAGACATCACTCCCAACAATAGGACAGGAGTGAAAAGAAGGGGGACAGGTTGGTCATGCAGAAATCATGAAGGGAGAGTGTGTGAGGGTTCAACCAGCCATCTGAGCAGTTTTTGGTAATGCTGAGCCTCAAGTTTATTTGGGGTTTTCTATTTTTTTTTCATGATAAGACAAGAACTTTGTAGCCTAAAAAGTTTTTCTAAGACTTTTTCCTTGAAGTTTAACAGGTTGGATCTGAGACAGGTTTTATTGAGAATGCTTACATCATGAGGGATACCAATATGAATGTCTCTATTTATGGGAAGAATAACCCAACAGGAGACTTAGTTTTTTTTAAAAAAATCAAGGATTTGACAAATCTCTTTTCTCTGTTCCAGCTGAAACAACTTATGGTAAGGTGAACACATGCACTTGCAAAGAAGGCAGAAGGGTAACATTAATTTAGAAAAATACTCTACCACTGGAAAATAATAATAGGGGTGGAGAAGGAATCTTTTTGAGGCAAATTCACCGAGTAATTCCTGTGAATTTATTCCTTTCTTCTCAAGGTTGAGATGTTAAATATTTTGCCATAAATACATGAATTATCAAGATTACTATTTTCCTTCAAATTTCATAAAGAAATTAAGCAAGGGAAAAACTACTTTCTAGCATTACTGCTAGAGAGTTGTGTCCTTTAGTGAATACTCCTGGTTTTTGATGAACAGTCTCAGAGTGAAGGAGTGTCTGTAGAGAGGATTATTCTGCACAGCATTAATCTAGATTTTTTCCTTAAATATAATTTTAAGATTTCTATTTTTTTCCCTGTTACCTGATTCTGTTATTAGGTTGCTTTGACCTCAAAACATTAAAACGTTTAGTTCTTCCTCATTCAAGATCACCACTATCCTTCCCAAGGAGCAGTCGTAACTACATTTCACTGCTTAATATTTAAGCAACTCTCAGTCCAAAACAAATCATACCTTCCCTCCTCCTTAATTGCTCAAAAAAACCCACCTCAACTCAGTCCAAAGGACTATATAAGTGATCTTTAATATCAGAGGCAAGCCTGTTTGCTTGTCTTGGTGGCATGAATGTGAAAAGACCATGGAGAAGTAGGGAAAGGACAACAGAAAGGAAAAAAAACCCACATTCTCCTTCTAAAGTATTTCAAAGCAAATGCTGGATACATACCTTTCTTTGACCTTTTCCTTAGATTAGTGGTATAGGCAGCTGCTGTGCTTGTATTACACATTCCAGTGCAGGGACTGACTCGCGAGCAAGGTAGGGTTGTGTGTGTGTGTGTGTGTGTGCACGCGTGTGTTTGTTATTCAACCTGTCAGCCAAAGATCTTCAGTGCTGGTTTTAGCTCTTTCTGTTTTTTCATGGTTTCCAAGGAGAGGTGTAGTTGTTTGTGGGCTTTGTTTATGTTCACTGGGTGACAGGAAACCGAAGAGCTTTTAGTGAATTCAGATATACCCTGGATGCAAGGTGTGAATCTCCAGCCACTTCTGTTTAAAAGCTTTCATTAAGTCTGAGAGGAGAAGAAGAAAATAAACATCTCACTGCTTTCTAGCTGCAGAGGGATGAAATATTTTCAGCCTGTGGGCTCCTCCAGGACAGTATAGATGCCTGCAAAATGAGAACTTGGAGGAGAGAGAAAAAAGGCTGAAGTTGCAAAAAAATAAAAATAAAAACCTGAAAGGTGCTGATCGTGTTGGATTTGGTCTTTATTTTACTGAGCCCCATTGAGCTGGCTGGCCTTGATAAGACCCTGATCGAGCAGATTCTGCCCACCATCCACAGGATGGGCCTTATGGGAGGGGTGGCGGCTGTAATGAAGACATGAAGGCAGCTCATTTAATGACTCCAGCTAATTGCATCCAACCCAGCAGAAAGGGATGCAACCAGGGGATGTGCTCACCCCCTCTGGGCTTGACCTCCCTCATCTGGGAAGCCAGATGGGTGATTGCTGCCTCAGGCAGATGCTGCCAGCAGTATGAAGACGGGCACGTGGCTACTCTGTGTCACCACAGGAGCTGTTTAATGTCACCAAGCTGAGAGCTGGACCATACATCCAGATCTGCCTTGTGTCGTGGGGTGAGATGGTTTATCTCCTGGTCTAATGCTTTCCTGCCTCTGCTCATCTGTGGGCTCCTTGGGGCAGGTACTTCCCTCTGATCACATGTTTGTCTAATGTCTAATTGCAGATGTGAGAGTAATATAAATAATAAGGTTAAAAGTTGCTCTTCTTGAGGGGAGGTGAAAAGAGAACGGAAATGGAGCTGCTACTCAACTTCCTGGCTTTTCCTGGAGTCAAAGAGGGAGTGCAAAGGGTATTGCAGGATATGTCGAAGTATTTAGTCTTGAATAATTTGCCATCCTGTTTTTATTCCCCTGCAGATATATTTCAAAGAAAGTGTTTAGATGGAGTTGATGACCTCACTTATAGTTGAGGTTGCCTGTCACTTCCCATGATAAGTCCCTGATTTGGTTGTTTGGGTTGTGGCAACTTGCAGTGTTTGAGCTGAAACTTCCCCTGTTCTTTGAACTGTTCGTCTCCAGCCCTGCTGGGTCACACTGGAGCCTGTCATTAACTGGGTTTTCTCATCTGATAGCAGGGGTAGCACCTCTTCTTAACCTCAGAGACTGATGCCAGGAGAAATCCATTAGTGATCATAACAGATTCCAGATATTCCAGTAAGTCAGGTCATATAGCTATTGAATATAAATTTTGCACCTATGCGTGGACGTATTTACACACATAAAAGATTGTGCCTATGGGATTGAAGACTAAAAGTAAATGAATTTATATCTTTCTCTTAATGTAGTTGCTCTTGAATTATCTAATGAGTGTTAGGATTTTCTTTCCTCGTTTTATATTTGCTGCTATGGAAAGGATGCTCACAGCAGAGCTTAAGTAAAGATCTTTTCTTGTACTGAAGAGTCCAATTTACCACTAAAGCATCATTCTCAGCTGTTCCCTATTGTACAATGCACTTTCCTTCCTCTCTCACTTCCCTCCTTCACTCCATCTCCAGCAGTAGTAGCAAATTGTTCTTCTATATCAGCTGTCATTTACTCAGTAATGAAAAAGGTGGTGGAGCACAGTTTCCATTTAGTCTCCACAGACTTGGTATGCAGCAATGAAAAGCTTTCATTCTTGCTGTGCCAAAGTTCCTAAATTTGCCGATTCATTTCAGTTTGCTCGAGCATCAACATTTGAATCTTTACCTCCTGCCTGTGTTATCCACTTAGCACTCAGCTGGATACAGGAGTGGAAGGATGGCTGGTTTGCATGGGCTGAGTTTTGTTTTGGGACCTGCATAGCCAACACTCGTGATTTTGAAGAGTGTTATGATATGAGGTGTGTGTGGTTTGTTTTTTCCTCTGTTTTTTTTTTTTTTCCTTTTAAACTTCTGCAACGATGTCAATGAGTGATGGAGCTTAAATTACAAAGTCTCTGAAACTCAGAAGGCACATCAATAGGATCTAATTTGTATGATTTTAAAGTTAATTTGGTGCTTTTAAGGAGCCTGGCCTAAAATTTTAAAATATTTTTACTTCAGCAGTATTAGCAACTCCAATTATAATGTTGCTGATAGTGGCTCACATATAGGTGTGATCTTTAAACCTAGAGCAGGTATGATTCACCACCAAATAACTGTCACTTCCATGCAGGCAGCTGCAACACACTTCACCTGTAAAAGCTTGGTCTTCTTCATTTATCTGTAGTAGGTACATTGGCCCATCTCTCTTCTTCCTTACAACACTCCCAAGACTAAATATCTAAAAACTAAACCACATATTTTTATGCACAGTTGTTCTGAAGACCCCAACTACTCTCTCTTATTACATGCAAATGGAAGTTCTTCACCATGTGGGTGCTTTTTCCTATAAAAAGGGGCAATTATATTTTACATTTTAAAACAGCTTGAAAACATGAACACTGGAGTTTAAGACATTATTTACACTAGGAGCAACCCCAGATTTTAAAATATTTTTAATCCAGTAGCTCCAAAAGTACTTCCTTGGTTTAAAAAATGAGCTGAAAATTTAATTGAGGGAATAACAAAAGGGTTTTTCAGTTTTCCTACTAGATTTGAAAATGCAAGAAAATATTAGAGTCACCTTTAAAAGTTTTTATCTTCAGCAACAAGGCTGACAAGTCATCATTTGATGCAGACAGTGGGATTGTAGGTACAATAAATTAAAAATTCAAGGAAATTTCCTTACATTTGTGAGAATTAGCATTAATGTATATTATTTCTAGAAAAATGCCTTCCTGTTGAGCAGGTACCAGCTGTGCCAAAAGCAATGGAGCCGCCTCAAGTCAGGTGCTGATGAGACTTTGCTGATCTCCCTGTGACCCCCATTGCAGGAGGTGAGCTGGCAAGAGGAGTTAACACGGACAGGGAAGAGAAGATGGTTTGTTTGTTTCTTCTTGCTTGGAAAATGTGTGTGGCTGTCAAGGCCACTGTGTTTTTGTGACACTTGAGCTGCATCTCCAGCATTGTTTCTTGTGGGCTTTTATCGGGAGGATGCTGGCATGGTGAGAGACAGCCTCTTCACAGAAAGTCAGCTGAGCATTTCTGCACAAACATTCGGAGGACTTGAATCTTCCCCCCCTCCTCTCTGAAGAACCTTTTATCTCTATTTCCTGTTCCTTTTTTTTCCCCTCTCCCTCACCCCCCTCTTTTCTGAAGGCTGAGAAATGCCTCAGGAACGCACTTGCTCGCTCTCCTTTTTCAGGCTGGCTCTCCCGGTGATGTATTAATTAGCTGGAGCACTGCATGCTAACAAGCAACTGCAGGCTGATCTCGTCAAACATTAATGCTTAACTAGAAAAGCAAGAGCTGTTAAAGATACGCCACTCAATGTCATCCGTGTCCAAATGTAAGAGAAGTCAGTGGCTGAGCTGCTGGCATTTGTGTTTCCAGAGGGAGTGAGAAGGGCTGAGTAGTGCAGATCCCTTTTCCAGAGCTGGCTGGAAACACCTCAACCGCAGATGGGTTTCCATGCTCTTCTAATTGCCTTTAGCATCAATTCCAGCCCTTTCCTAGCAAGCAGTCCTCTCTTAAGGAGATGAATGGGCAAGTTCATGTACCCACACTGCTTTTTCAGTCTGTTTTGTACCTTGTTTTCAGTGGTTAGATCTGAAAACCAGCACAGGTCTGCTCCTTATCCACTCTTCAACCACAAGCAAGTGGGTAAGACTGATGTTTTCCTACATGAAAGTTTCAAGTTGTGTAGTTACAGCTCAATATAATAATCCAGATTAGAGGTTGTCTTGATTATTATTGACTTTGCTGGACATTTTGGGGAATCCCAATCAAAAATACTGACCTTATCAGAACTTCACTTCGGTTTAATGTTGGAGGAATCACAGAATGTTAGGGGTTGGAAGGGACCTCGAAAGTTTATCTAGTCCAACCCCCCTGTCAGAGCAGGACAACCTAGAGCACGAACTTGTTAGAACAGCTCTTTATATAGCAAGCTTGATTGTCACTAGAAAAATTGTCTTGACTACTTCACGAGAAATTTCAGAGTGTTTATTTTTTCATTAACCAGCTGGAAATGCTGCTGACAAAAGTGAATCAAGCAAGAGTCTCCTGTTCAAGAAGCCCCATATCTGTTCTTCTTCAGACATGTGCCGTTACAGCCTGGCTTTACACGAGCAGTTGCTGGCAGCACTTCTACCCTTTCATTTGCATGGGCAAAGATGGGATTTTGTATGCACTATCTTAATAACTGTCTACATGCAAATCAAGAACTGAGTTTTGCAGGAGCTTTTGTGCTCCATTTTCCAAAGAGTTACCAAGTTTAGATAGGACACATTTCGTTATCTATAGCAGACATATCAGCTTTCTAACTTTCTGCCTCCACCTTCTCTCCAATATAACAATAAAGGCACAGCAGCCAGTACTTTTCCTTACCCTTCAACTGTTTGCATTATGCAATTTGATTGCAATTGATAATTCATTAATCAGTTCCTATAATGGTTAATATTTACCCTGCTTGCTACTGTGCAGCCAGGGTAATGGGAGGGGCAGGAACAGGGAGGCAAAAGGTACAATCAGGGAAGTACAAAATGTATGGGAACACCAAGTCTTCACAAAGAGTCTATTTTTTTTTTATTATTATTATT
>VZRW01008804.1:38463-75018 GCA_013398125.1 Aegotheles bennettii
TTTTATTATTATTATTATTTTTTTTTAAAGATGGGAGTCTATTTTTTTTTATTATTATTATTATTTTTTAAAGATGGATATTTCCGTGGTGCTGCCACCAGCAGTTTTCTAGGGCTTGTCAAATGCTCCTTGGTTGTCATGATGGCAAATTTAGCCCTGTGGAAAAGGTTGTTTTCTGGACCTCCAAGCACTGCCTTTTGCTACCCTAGGAAGTAAAAGGGAAAGGGTTACTGCTAGCCCTTTGGGATTTTGTTGTTGTTGTTTTTTGGGGATTTTTATTTGGTCTCCTAGCGTGATGCTTCCTCAGACTGTGCTTAACAGCCACTGTGCTTGATTTCCCCTCTAATGATGTTAAGACTGGAACTGGAGCTGCCTCTGCTGCCTGGTCCTTCTCCTGCCTGCGTCTTCAGACGTTATGTCATGGCTCCCAGGGTTGCTCGCTGACTCCACCCAGCCTCCCCAGGGGATGGAAACCAGGTTCCCTCCCCTGTGGCAGCAGCAGTGCCCACATTTAAGAAGCTGCAGTGCTGAGCCGTGACTGCATTAGTTCTGCTACATTAGAACAGAAGCAAAGAGCTTAATTTAATTCACTGGCCTGTATACCGACACCTGAGGGCCACTAATTCACTGTCACATATTCTCAGTGAAACCAAGCTCTTTAATGTTCAGATTCTTTTTGTTGTTTCCAAGAACATAGTCTTGCAAGGCAAATGTTAGTTTTCTAGAACTTGAGAAAAATATCTCCTTGAAAGGACCACGGTAGGTCAGGATGACACACCTTTGACAAGGTGATGGAAGATCATGTCTCTTTTTTTAAAGGAAAATAAATATATAAATTGATTTCTGTTCTTTCATTTTATGAGTAACACCATCCATAAAGAAGCTGTTTCATAGTGACATATGATTGGTCATAAAACATATATTCACCACAGACTGTATTTGGATACCATTCAAGGGCTTTGAACCCATCAGATACTTCAACCCACTCTGTCTTGGCAAGTGATAGGATCAAGTCATGTGGCAGCATTTGATATGATGTAACTTCCAAGAATCAAACCTTGCCTGTGCTGTTTGTGCATGGAGATCCATTAGGCTAAATTATTCCCTAGAGTAAACGTACAGATTTCAACAGAACATTATCAGGGATAAATTAGGCCTATTGATTTTTAATGAGGCTCTTACCTGAATAAAGAAAATAGAGTGTCTCTTCTGTTTGGATCTATTGTTTTACTGCAAGCGTCACCATGAACACCTGCTTTGACCCTGAATTTTTAAACCTGGAAATTCTGTATTTCTAAAAGGATTAGAAAACATACTCTTTCTTTTCTCCATGCAACACTGTGAGAGTGCCAGAGCACTGGAACAGGCTGCCCAGAGAGGTTGTGGAGTCTCCTTCCCTGGAGACATGCAAACCCCGCCTGGATGTGTTCCTGTGTGATGGACTCTAGGTGACCCTGCTCTGGCAGGGGGGTTGGACTGGATGATCCTTCGAGGTCCCTTCCAACCCCTAGAATTCTGTGATTCTGTGATTCTGTGAATTTTGGACAGTACCATTAGACAGTGAGATATGTTTCCTGGAATGTATATATCTCCAAATGTAGTTTATAGAAAAAACAAAGTGAATAGACTGCCAGAAAAATTACAACCTTCCCATATTTCAAGGCTGATCTCCTCCTCTAGAGGACATTCTCATCACAAGGGGTTTTCTCCATGCTAATGAGTTTCTAGACAAATCATCTTGTGAAGTACAAACTGATTTGTTTTTTTTTGAGCTGATCTGGCTGAGATAATACATGCCTCCTTGTTTCATTCCAAGGACTTGTAACATCACCCCATCCTCCAGGCCTTGAGGAGGGTAATTCCACATACCCAGAAGACATATCCATGGACCAGCTGATTACTAGCATGGCCCTTGTGAAAAGGGGGATGTGATGAATCCTGTGCTGTTCCCTGGAAGCGTGTGACATAGTTGATCTTGACTATGGAGAGGCACAACCAGCTTCATCTTGATAGATGGCTTCGCTCCATCATTGCCATTAGTGCCTCTGATGACCGTGGGAGGGTAGAGAAAGGCAATCCTTTAGAAAGAAATCTCTATGTCTAGAGGTTTGAAAAGAAATCAGAGACCTCAGGTTGTACCTAGGCTTCACTGGGGAGTCAGTGTGTTGCTTAGGCAATATTGAAATAGTTTTACCACATTACTCTTACTCTTTCCTGATCTGGGTCTTGCCTGGTGCCTCCCATCCCAGGTGCAAATATCAGACAACAATGCTTTTGAGTGCTTGGTCTCCATGTCTTTGTAAAGAGCAACAATAACCCTTAGTAGGCCAATTTGGAGGCTTTTGCTGTGGTTTGTGATATTCAAGTACTGATCAGTTTTAGCCTGACTTCTAGAGGATGCTACTCCCCCAGCCACTGCCCAGCTAAGGTCTGGGACTGTAGAGGTGGGACTATTTCTGTGGTTCATGAGTGTCATTCAAAACTGAGTGTTATCTGTGGTGTCACAGCACTGTGGTGTCATGCATGACTGCAGTGAGTACATGTGAGTGTCCAGGTGCCCTTTTGGGTGGCACTTCACTATGTGTCCTAGTGTGACCAGAGTTTTTTGCTTGTGTTCCGGGCTACATGGTTAAGGAAATTTTGCTGTTAAACTCCTGAACTATCTGAATACACAAAATCCTGGCTAATATGGATCCTCTATAGTGTCTGATTTAAATTTTTATATTTAGAAATCAAGAAGCATCTGTTCATTCCTTAAAAGCCATTGGATAGTTATCAGTTGGAAACAGACTTTGCTAACAACTGACTGGCTTGGTTTTAACCGCTGATCTAGATGGCAACAAGTCTGCAGACTCCTGAGTCATCATTCTGTGTTTCCAAATGTACCTTGCTAGTGGAAGAAAAATTTGTATTTACTCAGAAATGCCAACAGAGGTTCTCTATGCCCTACTAGCACACATGGCAGAGATCAAGGGACTGAATATAAGCAATACTAACTTCAGGTATAAATGTGTCATACTTTTTGAATATTTCTTGAAGTATGTTTCTTTTACAGGACTCTATTTACTGTTACTTTTAATATATTTTGGGCATTTTCACAACGTACATCATCATGTAGAGGGTAGATGGAACCTTTATAGAACATAGTTATATGAGATTCCTCTTGCTCCTGATTCATGATTTAAGGTCTGTGCCTTTAACTTTTCTTTATCTTGGTAATCACTTTAATTCCTGCACTTCCCTGGGCTGTAGTAGAGAACTTCAATTGCTTAGCATTTTGCATTGCAATGTCTTCTGCAGTGTTTCATATCAAAATTGAAAGGAAACCCAAAATGTTTAAATTGTAATTTTACTTTGGAAAAGCAATTGTACAGGAATATTCATATGGTATGTGGCACAGGCCCTTATTCAAGTAATACAAAACACCAAATGTAAACTTCTAACAGCCTCAAGTGTAGGATTGCAGTGTGATTCTTCTATTTTATACATGCCTTCCTTCCCAGAAAACAGTACAAACCCCTCCAGAGAACCTCTCATCGACAGCAGAGATAAGGAATGCACCAATGCTGAAACACATCCTAAAAAGGGAAAGGCCAATATTGACTTGCAGCAAAGCTTAAGCCTTTTAAACTCACCCCTGGACAAGAAGAATCAATGTCTCTTTTAAAGAAAGCGCCGCTGCTGTTATATAGCAGATCATTTAACTATGCTAACAGTCGTATATTTTCTATTCAAAATTGTGCCGCTGTACGTATAAACATGGGAAGTTTTGTAGCTGTATATGTCCAAATTTTTGACATGCGTAGGTGGAGCCAGCACAGGAAAGCCTATTTGAGAGTGAAGAGCAACTGCCCTAATGGAATACTATTGACTTTACTTACATCAGGGGCTAAATATAGACCAGGCAGCAATGTACACAGGGCTGCATCTGACAGCCAGGACAGAATGTGCTGTTCAACAGACAGACGGATGGATGTTGTTCCTGCTCAGATGTTCCTTCTAGGTCAGGGAGCTCTGCCGGGCTCTTCCACCCGGAGTTGCTACCCCCATGGGAACCCTGTCACCAGCCACCCAGGGCTGTGGATCCAGCCCCAAGGGGAGACGTGGGGATGGTCTGGACACACGTATCCCACCAGCTCCTGTTGGCATGGTTCCCTGACATTAGTGGTGTTGTGCTGATTTATATCCAGTGAAAATTTACACCCAGTAAAGATTTATACCCAGGAGTTACAGTCAAAGCTGCAAGAGTATTTGTGTTTTAGATATTTTTCCCCAGCCTTCCTCTATTGTCATCTCCCACCTCTCTTCTTCCCTGACTCCTATCTTGTTGCACTTTCTTATATACTTCCCCAGAATTGTGCTTCTGAAGACAAAATTTGCATTTCCAGCAATGTTCTTCAAAAGTACTTTTCCAGCCTGGAACAACAAAAGATGATCCACATCTGAGTCCTCAGTAAGAGGGTTCATCCCTCTGCTCACCTTCATGGAGAAGGAACATTTATCTTGATATGTCTGAGACTGTATCTTGATTCTTTGGGGCTGGAAAAGCTAGACAAGAGCCTGTTCTTTCTCTTAATGAATATGAGGATGAAACCTTTCAAGATAATTGAATTTTAATCTTTTTCTTTTATTTCCCTATCTTTTATTGTTATTTTTAAGCCAAGAGAGCACCAATGTTGAAAGGTATGCACTCATCCTGACAGGTTCTATGAAAGAACAACTCAGTGCTGCAGCACGTCTCAGCCCAAACACATTAAGGAATTCTGAAGACTTGGAAAGCCATGGGGATGCCAAAGGCAATGCCCAAGGTGTCCAGAAGTTAAGACAGCCTTTTTAATTTTCCTTCCTGTGAAGGAAAGCCCAAGGATCTTGTATCATAAGAAGTGACAATTTTGAGGAGAAGCAGGCGTGATACTCCAAATATGCCAGATTTGTGATTCTTTGTGATTCTTGTGATTCATCCCTTTGTCACTGTGTGCTCCTGTGGATTTAAACCTAGCGAATGTGCACAGACAGTACCTGTGTGGTGTCCCAAATGATTTATGAATGCACAAACCATTAAGGTCAGACCTCTCATACTCTACACTTTCTCTAGAGCACAAGTTACAGAGAATCATCTACTCATACCTGCAATATTATAAAATACCAATACCTTTTAGAAAAAAAAATTAAAGACATTGGGGTCATAATGAACCCTCCAGCAACACAAGGTAGAGAATGATCCCAGTTCTAGGATCCCATTTACATTCTCCTTTATAATCTGTAAGAGGTATAGGACATTTTGCGTTTACTTTCTTTCTTGTCTCTAGTCCTTCGACATTCATTGAGCATCCATACAGCCAAGTAAACCCTGGTTATGTGGGAAAGGACTGTGCATATTATTCCATTTGGTAAATTCTTATTAGACCCCCTTTACAATGCTCTGAGCATTATAGATTGTACATTTTTGATACATGCTTCTCTTTGTTTACAGAGAAAAAATACACATTCCATCCCCATTCAGTTTCCTCCCCATTCAGCCTTTGGACAATAATTTTTTTGTTTTAAGTATGAGGAGTGAAGCAGAGCAAGTACATTGTCCTCTTAGATTTATAGTCCAGGAGATAGGTCACAACCCTTAGCTACTCTTAAAATGATCTATACTTCAGAGGCCTGGGGGACAAACCTGGAATATATATCCTAGTATGTCTCAGGCCACCCTGGTTTGTGAATGTAATGCTGGCTGGAGCCAATTTTTAAGCAATGGCATTGTGCCATTGGGTAGGGAGCACATGAACAGGAGGGATGTCATCTCTGGGAATCTGATATTGCACTGAAAGTGGGTATTGATGGTCCAAAGTCTCCGTGGCACTGCTAATCCCATCAGGGACATCAGTTCTTGCCATAATGAGTTTTACAACAGTAGGGAGACACATCTGATTCAGTCCAAGGCTCCTCCTGCAGTGTTGCTATTAGTTGATGTGACTTCAGTGCCACAGAGTGGAACTAGGATCTTCATCTGTGTGAGACACTGTGCTGTCCTCCGCCATGGCATCAGCAGAGCCAGCTCCACCACAAAGGCTGGAGCCTAGCAACTGAAGACTCTTCACTCCTTAACTCATTTTTTTCATATCTGCACAGTAAGCTGCTGCAAGGCACACTTTGAACCACCAAAAGTAGAGTTTGAGCCATTTGGTTCAGAGGCAAAAAATCATCCTTCCTCCTACTTCAAGTGGCGAAGTCAGACTTGGGGAAATCTGGCTGTGATTCTGTAGTCATACTGTCGGGAGTGAGCACGCCCTGTGCTGCACCAGGGAGATTCCTTCAAGTCCTGCAGTTCATGAGCAAGTCCTCTGAAGCTTGAAAGCACCCACCATGTTGAACACAGGACATCAAGCACCTTCATCTCCTGCTGAAATCATTTGGCCTTTTCAAGCACCGGGTTCCATCAAGATGGACCCATGCATATCTCAGCCCAGTATATTTTGGGTGCATCAGATAAACCTCAGGACTGGAATTTTTTTCCTCCTGGAAGGAAGAAAACACTAGTTAGACATGGAATTGGAGAAAACCAGAGATGAAAATTTAGGATTTGTTGCTAGATACAGAGTAATTTTTTATTTGATTGTCTCAGGTGTCCTGAGACATAAGGAAGTATTACAATGAGTTTTTCCGTGCAAAAGTTGTGCTTATCATGTGATATGCATTTCTTTCCCCATGTCCTGTTATCAAAGGACTTCAAAAGAGACCATCAGAGCTTGGCTCTCATATCCTATTGAAATTCAGTGAAATGGTTATGTTTGAATTTCTAGGAACACCGGAAAGGGTTTAAGGCAGAAATAAACCACTAAGGGCTTCTTTTTTCTGGTCTTCTAAGGTTTTTTATGTATATGTGGAGTGAGATTTTCAGAAGGGTTTGGTATTGTATGTCGCATCTTGTGGATGCATTATAGTCCCATGTTCCCTTGCAGTGGGAAAGGGCTAATGCAGGACACTTCTGAATATCCTGCTCCCATCTTTCTCTTTCAAAACCTAATCCATGGGCAAGATTACCTAACAGAGGTTTCTTAACTTGCATCAACATCTTTCACCACAACAATAACTGCATATAAGCCTCATAGTTACACCCTCCACTATGCTAAACACCACACACGCACTCCTTTTTTTTTTTTCCTCTCTCGTATCCATTCACACCAGCTCTCCCAGCCCTAGGCAATGTGCCCTTTTGGAGAGAAAGATAGAGGGAGAATTCGGACACAGACCCTATGCTGGAAGAAGAGGAACAAGAGAGTAGCTTGAGGAGAGACCTGTGGGCGCCTCTGATAACACCAGGATGCTCTTGGAGTTTAGTGCTGTCTATTCTTCATTGACTCATCCTCTCTTTGTCTTCCCTTCTGACTAATCCCCTCCACAGATGACCCCACTATTAATCTAGGCTGAACAGGACCAAGATGTCAGGGAATAACATAATATCTACAGTTGTTGCCATGTTGATTCTACTTATATACTACACCTCAGTCCTATTTTCTGCCTCCTTTAGGCATTCGGAGTGCACACTCTGTAAGATGCCCAGTGAGTTTTGATTGTATCTTGTTCAAAAGGACATTTTCTCAACTTCAGGTACTCATGTCATAAGAAAACCATTTGTAAAAATTAAGATATAATCTTCCTGCTGTGTTGTGGGTTGTTCTGCTTTGCTTTGCAGATTATATGCTGAAAATCTTTCCTTGACAATCGCAAAATCAGTGCAGCTAACAAGGGTTTTCCAGTCTTAAATACTGGGCATGTAACTGGAACACAGCTAAAGCTGGAATTAATTGAAGTGTACCTGTTGTATGGAAATATCTGCGGCCTGTAGACTGATTCAATACTAATTTTGAGATGTTCCAGATGCCCCTTAATGGTTAGAGCACCCTTAATGCTCTGCAGATGCTGTGTTTTGGAATAGATTTTGTTGCCAAATTCCTTCATGAATAAAAGCAAGGGTGCTTATCTGATGTATAGGGAGAAATCAAATATTGCAAGTGAAAGTATGAATATAAAGGGGTTGTGAATCATCACCCACTTTTATTTAATGTTTGATTATTTTTCTTTCCTATGTACCCAGTTACTACCTTCCTAAAGCAATTCATGCTCACATTCCTCCAACACTCAGAATTAAATAAACACAGCAGATCTCTCCCCCTATGCCACCAAAGCTCCACAACTGGATGCTCTCACTTTTAAATGTGTGGGCAGCCTTTATGTCCATTTGCCATAATTTCCACTATCCATCATGTTTGGCTTGCTCCAAAGAAAAAGTCTAGTGCCAGGATTTCTGCTGGCTGAAACAAGGGTGAAGTTCTGGCTTGATTAAAATCAATGGCAAAGCTCCCAGCGATGAGTAGGAGAGCAGACTGTGATTTGGAGTACTTGAAGGGTATATACAAAGCAATCATACATAGCAATATAATTGCGGCCATTCGACGGATGCTAAAGTTAGAGATCAACAAGCTAGCAGCTATAAATAGCAGTGATTTCTGCTTATTACTAGTTCTGTTATTTTAAACACTATTGAAAATCAATTCCTTTCCTGACTCTCAGGATAGGTAAAAACACATCGCCTGTTTTCCCATAGTAAAACTTGAGCGATTTGTTATCCTAGAATAAATATTATCCTCCTAACTGTGCTGTAGTTTTGGCATGCTTAATATTTTCCACACGTATATACAAAAAACTGTTAACATGTTAATGGATTTGTTTGCTTGTCAAGGAAAATTTTGTCCTCTGCAATGACAGCTTCAAACTCAAGCTGCAAAAGGGCAGGGCAAGCAGTCGCTCAATGGACAAGCACAACACTCTTCTCCTGGCAATAAAGGCTTCAGACTTAAGTCAGGTGTCTTGCCACTCTGATCCACGGTGATGGTTTAATCATGTTAATGCACTGTCTAATTATGGTAAACACTGCATATTATTCAAATTAAAAATGTATGTTGCCATTCACATAGTCAGTCTGCAGACATTTGTACGCATTAGTGTATTCTAAGCTGAATGCCCTCTGGTAGGCACCAGAGGCTGTGTATCACCCCATTAGCTAAAAAGGGAGGTGGATGATCATGTATAGTGGCCATCTGACTTGAAATGTGTTTTACTCGGCACACTATTTGGAAGCAAATGGTTTCTTTGAAGCAAAGTTGTCCCTGCAAAATCCTCTACAAGATGCAAATCTAAACCCAACCCTGCTGTTCCCTCATTAATAGGACAATTGTGGCTGTTGCGGTCTTGGTTGTGTGAGTTTACCTGCATGAGTTTGTACTCACCTTGAGAAAAGAGAGATTTCCAGAGTCAACAGCTAAGCTATGGGTTTAATGATTCAGGCTATGATCCTTTCCTTCATGGTGTTCAACAATTCTTGCCTTCCTGAAAGTTGTTCTTGCCTGATGGTATCTCCAATAGTAGGCATCCAACTGTTGGGTGGGTTTCATCAAAAACAAGAGGCTGCTTCTGTAGTGGAAAGCAATCCCAGCACTGATTACAGTGCTGGCGGACCTGCAATTATATATTGAGAATATATAGTTAGACACAGAAATTTTTGAGATGGGCCCAAACTGGAAAGTATATCCGTATACTGAGTTCTGCCATTCCTTTTCGTGTGGGATTGTTTGGGTCATATTCTGTTATGGTGGATGTCAATAAATAAACTCATGATATTGAGACAATGATATTGTCAATGATAAGAATGGAAATTAACACAGTATATATTAATAATAATACTGCCATATTACTTCTCTTTGCTATCAGATATCCAGTGTGGCTTGTCTTGTAAGAGCAGGATCACATTCAGACTATCCCATATGACTACATGCAGTAAAAAGATTTACTTGGATGTTTCAGCACGTCACATTTTTACACCCTAGTTGTGAGTTACAGAGGAAGCTACTGGGTGGAGTGAAAACACGAGTACTTTATAGAACTGCTCAACAAGTGGACAATCCAGAAAAAGCTAGACAATGCAATGTATATCAGTGAGCAGATGGATTGTACTGGCAGATGGGTTTTTTTGTGTTCAGAAGTTGGAGTTGTGCATGCACTTGGCCTCACAGTGATGTAATTAGGCCCATAAAATTCTTTTTCATTGTATTGGGCATTTATAGTTTCCTTTGAGATGGTTTCTTTATTCATTTTTTTTCCTTCCTCTGAGATGAAAGGATAGGTACTTCAACTTGTGTACTTAACTTGCTCTATTATTCTTTTGATTGCCTCCCCATGCTTAATTCACTATGGTTCAAGCTGGAAAATTAGAGTGGAAAGGTCTTCTGTGTCTTGGGATTTAATTCTTTTAGGGAACAGGAAGAGTTTCTTGAGATAAATTATATTATGTTTCAACTGTCCCATGTAATTTTTTATTTATTTTTCCCTGTTTGATTTGTTTCCATTTTTGGGAAATGGAAACACCATTGCATTGTAGTGCTGGATTAGATAAGAGGAGCTGGAGAAAGAAGGATTTGCAGATGTTCTAATAAATTCTGAATTTCAACTCAGCAATTATCCTCTATCTATTTTGAAATGGTCTGAAACTACGTATATTGTAAAGGTGAATGTGAGGTAAAGGCTGTTCTTGAGTTTGTGTTTTGAGGGAACTCTGCTAGTCATCATGTGTTTGTGGTGATACCTCCACTGGCTGTAGATACTGTTTTGTATACAAAACTCTTCAGGAAAAAGCTTTCTAGGTGGTTTTACATGATCATTTGTTGTAAAAATATCAGTCAGAGAAGACACCTTACAAGTTGCCTGTTGGTTGCTGTGTTTATATACTGCTTGAATTTTAAAGATATCAAATGTATTGATAAATTAAATACTTGATCAAAGTTTATGAATCTGTTTCTATAGATTTAACCACGCATGGTGGAGGTCAAATTTAAGATTCATGGTGGAGAAGAGATTTAGGATTAAATGGCACAAGAAAATTGCTGAGTAATGTCATGGTTTTCAGACAACAAGAAGACAAAAGTTTCTGCCTAAACAAATAAATTAAGGAGCTGTGATGAAATAATTTCATGCTGAATACAGCCTTTGTGCAGAGAAGAGGGAAAGAAGTTGCTGGAGGTGTGTACTGAGTGTTTTGCAGGTTGTGTGTGATATATCTTAATGGATGTATTGTAAAAGGAAAGGAAGGACATCAGTTTATCTGCTCCGGCCCTGGGCTGTGTGGGTTGTTCCCTTTGCTGTACTTCCTCAGAAAAGGGGAAAAGAGAAAGCAACTGTGCCATGTGGTTCATCGACCTTGTTGCAGCCCTGCTCCATATTATTGTATCCAGATCATCAGCACTTTGGAAAAAGCATGAGTCCAGAGACTATTTTTTTTAATCCTGTACCCTTTTGCTTTTCTTGACAACTGACAACAAACCAGTCACCAAAAAGAAGTCTGGGGGGACGCCAGCAAGATGTCCATCTCCATCACCCAAGTCTTTGTCTCCCATGCTGTCTTCCCCATCCCACCCTTTCCTTTGTGCTGAACCTGTGATTGAACAGTTGCTGTGTGACTGGGGCGCTGCTCAAGGCACCGTGCTGGGCTTTGCTCTGATCAGGGATCTCAGGCCATTGATCTGCCCCAAGGCAGACAATAATTGGTGTCCTGTGCTCCAAGGAGGAACAGCTGCCTTTTTCTCCAAAGGCACAGGCAGTGACCAGGGAGGACAGGCTGTAAATTTAACTCATCTCCTGTAGTAAGAGGCTGGATGCCTAGTCATACTTGAGTGCCTGGTAGAGTGCTGAGGCCCCATTTGATAATGTAATACTTATTACAACAGATATGGGTAATAGGTATTGATTACTAGGTAAACAGGAGTTGCAGGAGGCAGGTTCCTCCTCTCCACCCACTTCTGCCCTGAAGTGTGGGGTCAACTAACTTAATCCACTGCTGGGTCCAGGGGACCGAGGACACCAGTGCCAAGGGAGGAACCTGAAAACCAACAAAAAGCAAAATGAATGACAAGTGTTGTCAGTTTCCATCACATTTCCAAAATGCCAGGGTAGCTCAGATACATTTGCTGGGCTCCCATCCTTGTGCTGAGATCCTATAGCCATGATTCCTTCATATCCTAGGAGGAAGGGCTGGTGGGCTAACTCACTGGTGACCTCAGTGGTCATCTCCCTGCAGTGGAAACCTTAGATGGCTGCATCCAACTGCAGACTATTTCTGTTTGAGGATTTTATAATAGTACTTAAAAAAACCCCAGGTCTCAACTCACAGCCAGGATAAGAGGCGTCTGTATGAAGGCTCTCACCCTTGATATGGCTGGCTGGACACTTTTGGAAAAATAAAGCAGTAGTGGGACCAAGCTTGAGGTGAGAAAAGAGACTGCCACCCATGGCAGTTGTGCTTTGTTTCTTCCAGCAGACTGTTTAGGATTGTGTCTTATGTTGGTAGTAAACGAATTAAAAAGGAGACATTGAGAAGCTGTGGATGGTATGGTGGGTATTCACATACCTGGGTCTATAGACCTGAAAGCTAGGGTGAAAAATACACCTATAAAGATAAATCTGAAATGTAGTCCAAACAGGGGACACGGGGAATGAAGGTGAGACTTCATGTTCTGCTTTGGCCCTGATCCAGAGCCAAATACTCCATCTAAACCCCTGACTCTTCTTGTGAGCATGGTCTTGGATAAAAAAATTGAGAAATGTGAGCTTTGTGGCTGTGAATGCTCTTTGATGGCATCCCGTGGTGCTTGAGGAAGGGGAGAAGGAGTGCAGCCTTGGAGACAGAAGGCAGGTGGAGATGTCCCCGCAATGTCGCTCAGGTCAGGTTTCTGCAACACCCACTGGTTCTGCATCGCCCTGGGGTCCTTAGCAGAGGAAGCTTTCCCTATGCCTAGATTTTAACTGTTTCATCATTTGGGGGATGTACGTGGTTTGGTTTCTAGATTTGGTGCCCTTGGTGTCCTCACTGTTTTTTGGTTATTTGGTCTATTTAACCAGGCTGGTTGGTACTGAAGCCTCCAAGAGTTTCTTAACACACTTCGTATGGAAATAATTTCCCTACTCTGATTGTTGCTGCAGGGTAATACAGGGAAAAAGGAAAAAATTAAAAAGAAAGAAAAAAGAAAAAAGAAAGAAAATCAGGAAATAGATCACTAGTATGGAGGGAAAGGAAAGAAAAGAATGGGAAATTCAGTGCAATACATTAAAAAATGGGGAGAAAACCAATGACTAAAGAGCAGCCAGGCACATGGGACAAGGACAAACAAGTCTGGCAAAGACAATGGGTTTGGAGAGGGGGTGAGGGAGAGCCAGAGGTGCACTTTACATCCAAATGCATCATTTTCATCCATCCCTGACTGCATCTCTGTGATGCAGGCTGGAGTGAAATCCCCTACAGCTGCATCCACAAAGCACCCTGTGAGCACCCTGCAAGGGCTGGGATGCTCTGCAAGGATCCTAGGACAGGAGCTGGAGGGTAATGAGCACCTTGTTCCCTTCTCCTGCAACCTGCTTACCCCACCTTGGCCTTTGCTCTTGGCGCAGGCACCGCATGCAGGCAGCTGCCCAGACATGGTGCCTGCACCAAGAGCAAAACCTCTCGGTGTGAAAAAGCCCTTCCAGACGATGCCTCAGTCTGTGGGAATAATAGATTGTGTTTTTACAACCTCTTGGAGGCCTGTTCCTGCGTAGACGGTGAAAGGCAATACCTCAGGACCACTGAGTTACAGGAGGTTGTAAAATTGCTCCTCCCCATATATATATTTTTGACAATGCTTTCACTGAGGAGTGTTTCCTTTTTTTTTTTTCCTTTTTAATTTTATTGCTGTTGTAATCAGTCTGTCTTTTTTTTTTCTTTTTTCCCCCTCTCATCCTCCCCTTTTCACTTTGACCTACCAAACTGTAAGTCTTATTTTGAGCTGACGGGAAGGTGTTAAATGAGTGGCTGGGCCACCAATTTAAGGGAATTGATGATCTTTGGGGCGTACACTCTCACGGGTCAAATGATAATGTTGCCCTTCAGGTTAAATTAATACGTTACACAGGGAAAAACAGGAGCTTTCACCAAACTCGGGGCCAGTGTGACACAGACAGACTCTGGTCACAAACAAGATTTTAAAAGCTGTGTTTTGAATAGAATGATGCAGGGATGTTTAATCTTTCATTCTATCTATTTTTATTACATTTTTCCCTTATAATTTTCTGTGCTGTCCTTCAGGCAGCCATTTTCTGTTTGTTTTCTGTGAACTTTTAAATAAAAATCATGGTCCTAAAGTAGATAGACATAGAGATAGATACAGAGATAGAGATAGGCATGGGCATAGGTTTAGGCACTGGCATGTGTACATATAGGTATAGATATAGATAGATAGATATATGATTATAGATACAGATACTGATAAAAGTAGAGATATATCTATAGATAATCATATTCGTTTTAGTGTGTGCTGTACCATGAATACAAAAAGAAGCCAAAGACATGAGGTTCATGGGCTTGAAGTCTGATTTCTTGGCATGCCAGAGCAAGTCCTACAGATGATGCCATACTACTAATTATTAAAAAGGTTTCCTGCCACCCATCTCTGTCATTGGCTCATTTCTGCCCCATCATGGTTTATGGTTTATGTAAACCCCCCCAATCCATCCACCTCTATCTTGTCTTCCCTTTGTTTCATAGCTGTGCTGCCACATACCAAGGGCTAATTACTCACTCAAAAGCAAGTATCTCAAGTTACTCAATAAATGGAAAGAAATCACTATTCCTTCCTCACTCTCCCTTTGCTTTTTTCATCTGGATTGCATTCTCTGTGGAATCATAAACAAATCATTGGTAACAGGCATTTATTCCCCCTGCACCCATGACAAATGATATTGACATTATGGGTCCTTAGCTGCTAGTGGATACAAAATGGTTTAAAACCCACTGGGTCCATTCAGAACAAAGCCTACAGTTGTTTCTATGGGTGTAGATTTTGATAAATCCATCTTTTTCTTTTTTTTTTTTTTTTTCCTGAGGGAGATTCCAATGATTCCACAAGTTAAAAAAAAATCAGAAATTTTGGTTCACCGATGAAAAGAGGAATTTTCTGTAGGATGAACATGAGGAGAGGAAGGACAACTGAACCTAGTGTGTTTATGATCACTTTTCTACCTTCATCCATCAGTGGTTCAGAGAAGCACTTACATATACACCATTTATAGAGCCTTGTACCCAAGTTCACTCTTGGGACACATAATCAAGAAATCTGCATCCTCACAGAATAGCACCTAAATTAATTATAAGAGTGATGACCCTTAAATTCAGGCACAACCAGAGTCTGATATGGTTTTGAAAGCTGGCAACTGTTCCCTCAGAGCATCCTCCAGACTACTGGCTGCTGGCTCAGGGCAGATCCTCCTGCTATGCGAACATGGAGCAGAGCAGTGCCAGTGGGATTTTGTGGTGACCCTTACAGTCCTTCTGATGGGACAAGGATAAGGTGCACAGGGGAGATGGCATTAAGTGGAGTTAGTTTGGCTGGTCTCTAGTGGTATTTTTGCTGAATTTGCATCTGAACCTAAGTCAAAGATGGGGACTTACTTATTTGTGTACTTGGCTAAACAAAAAGCAGATGTCTCTCATACCACAGTGCACAGGGTTTAGATCATGTCTCTCTCATTCAAGAAAATGATGGATTTGTGGGGCTTTATTGCAGAGGTAGGCTTGGTCCCTGGAAAGTTGTCTGTCTGCAAGGGAACAAAAGTACTTTGACAGATAATTCAATAGATAGCATTCAAGTGAAAAGAAAAAGACATCTGCAGAAACTGTAAACCTGTATTTCTTCCAAATATATGGCTTGAAATTGTTTTTAGTGACCTTACATTCAAGAGCAATGAGAGGTCTGGAAAGAGGATACCAGGTAAGCATTGCTACCACGGACAGACCAGGGAGGTTTCCCCATCTCAACTTAAAGTGTAGGATTGTCATTTAGCAGTTGCTCATTCGGGAGCCAGCAGGGATGAATTCCTCACATTGACACCCTTGGGAGATCAAATGTCTGCAGCTGAGCCCACTATGGGGTTGTCTGAAGGGGGACGAGCTCCTGCCAATGATGTGCCGTGTTTCCAGCATCTAGAGCTGCCTCTGCCTAGTGGCAACCCTCACCAGGAAGGTTTCATCAGGCAGTGGGGCTGCAAAGAGTTGCATCTCACTTGTACCTAGTGTCTCACAGTATGTTAACTGGAAAGACCATATTATAAATGCAGCAGTAGAAGTGGCAAAAAAATGAAATCAATTAGCAACAGAGACCGTCCAACATTTTGAGAGGGGACATGAGTGATAATGTGTCTAAGACATTTTTGGGTGCTTGATGATACTTTCTTCACCTCAAGCTTCTGAGTGAACTCAGGGAGCTCAGAAACCAAGACCTAACTATTTTCTCTGTAAACAGTTAAGTCTGTCGTTCTTTACATCATCAGGCTTCAGACGCCAATGAATTATTTGTGAAGGTCATGTTGGATTTGTGGGACAACATTAGCACTTGCCTCCAAAGGAAGCAAGCCTTCTGTCAGGAAATTTCTTTGAAAAATGGTTTATTATTGCTGTTATTTTCACAGGATATGTCATTAAGTGGTGCCGGGTGAGTGCTGGGTTGGTGGGTTGGTTGGTTGTCTTGGATGTTTCACCTTTGGTAATTACTGGCTTTGCATTAGGAGACCTTCAGCGTGGATGCATCTGACAAAGAAATATATCTGAAATCTCCCAATAGCACTTCATAGTTGTTTCAGATAAATAAATGAGGACTTATCTTCCCTGAATCTTGATGAGGTAGTCAGCAGCTTGCAGCAGAAAGATAGATTGCTACTTACACAGAAACAGCAAGTATCATTCAGGCCCAGGAGAGGGAGAACACTTACTGCAAGGCCACTAAGAGCTTATGAGTTAACAAAGAATAATTATTCAACACAAAGTTTTCCCAGGTGCTATTGACATGACGGTCTTCTGTCTCAATATTTTTTTTTAAAAAAGAAAAAAAAATCAGCTTACTGAATATTATGTTTTATTTTCATCTTATTAAGGTTTACATAAAAGTTCTTTTAAACACCATTGACTTGTTTATTTTACTTTGAATTATCATGTCATGGAAACCTACCTTTCATTTTCAGGTGGTGCTTTAAAACTCAGTACCTTGATTAATAAAATATAAAGAGTTTATACTATCTGTTTCTCCTGGTTTAAGGAGCAATTTTTCTGTTACTGAGAAGACAGGCAACATTACTAAGAAAAAAAGATTTTTTTTCTCTCTTTCTTTGCTAAGGCATTGGACTAGGTAATGAGATACTTGGACATAAATATCAGTTCTGGCAGAGACTCTCTGGGTGGTGTTGGTTAGATTAAAATGACATAACTTTGCTTATCTTTTACATAAAGTCATGTTACATCTGACAGTCACTCTAGGTTTTTCTTAGAGAACCCTCTGGAGATGCTGGTTTGTTTGCTATAGATGGACTCTGGAATCAGTAGACACTTGGATACTTCAGTTAGATAAAATGAACCCTTCTCTTCATAATTTCTTCCTTATCCGGACTCTTTCTGTTAAATGAGGGTAATGATCTTTCCTTTTTAGACCCCCTGCTGGAATTATAGAATCTTAGAGTCATAGAATCACTGAATGGCTTGGAAGGGACCTCTAAAAGCCATCCAGTCCAATCCCCCTGTAGTGAACAGGGGCATCTGCAACTCAGCCAGGTTGTTCAGAGCCCAGTCCAACCTGACCTAGAATGTTTCCTGGGATGGAGCACCTCCAACCTTTCTGGGCAATGTGTGCCAGTGTTTCACTACTGTCATTGCAAAATATTTCTTCCTTTTATCTAGCCTGAATCTCCCCTCTTTCACTTGAAAACCTTCAACCCTTGTCCTACCAATACAGGCCCTGCTAAAAAGTCTGTCTCCATCTTTTTTATAGGCCCCTTTTAAGTATTGAAAGAAATCTTCTCAGGTCTTCTCAGTCTCAGCATGTGCTGCCCAGTGCAATGATGCACTGATCCTGGTACAGGCCATGAAGTCTCATTTGTATTTCAGATGATAATAGTAATGATAATTAAGTTTCAAGTCACTACTTTAATGGGAGTTTGTTATGTGTAGTATATACAATGTTAAAATAGCAAAGCCTGAACATCAATTTTAATTACTTTCATGCCTGGAATGCAAATTATACAGTGAATGTGAACATCTAATCGGAATCTAGACATTAGCATGGTGTCCTGCGGATACTTTGAGAACTATGAAAACAGGATACTTACATGTATGTACAAACATAATACACAACATGACCCATAGATATTTGATAATGTTTTTTGATTCTGGAGTGCAAAGTGTTAGGACTCTTGTCTAACCTCTTTCCACTATTAGAAAGATAAATAAAGTTGTTTTTTTTCAAATTAAGTCCAAGATTTTCAAGCAAATTAATGGCTCCAGAAGGTGTGAATTTAAGATAACAAACTCATTCATTATGATATCATCACAAGAAGCTAGAAGTTCTGCTCAAACCTACTGTTTGGGTCCTAAAATGCAAAATAGAAGAACAAAGCCTTTCATTCACTTTTTCATGGCAAAGAGAGAATCAGGGGCAGGCGGAGGAGTTGTTTTAATTTGTTTGTTTGTTTTGGACCTGTCCTAATCAAGGACTTTTCTGAGCTGCTCCCTTTCCCCTCTCTGCAAAACTTTCCAGACTCCCTTGTGCTTCTCTCTTTTTTCCTTTTATTTATTTATTTTTTTTGAAAAGAACCAAAGGGGGTCCCCAACGTCCCATCACCTAGGAGAGCTGGTTTCCCTACAGGGCTGCAGATGCCAGGCAGAATGGACTCAAACAGGCAGCGGCAAGGCGAGGCAAGTGTTATCAATCATTCTGCATCTTAAAAGAGAAGAAGGAGCAAGAAAAAGAGGGCGAGTGAAGGCGGGGAGCAGGGTGGGGGGGGGAAGAGGCTGGGCTGAATTGTAGGAATTTCCTCCCCCCCAGTTGCTGAAGGGAGGTTTTTTGGACATCTGCCCAGACACATGCAGAGTTAAAGAAGTGGGATAAATTCTGGAAGAATGAATGGTGGGAGAGGAGGGGTCAGGAGGACAGAGGGGAGTGCGGACTATGGGGGGTGATGGCAGCTATGGGGACAAAGGAGGTCTGTGGGGGGAGACTGCAACAACAGCGTATGTATGTCTCTGTGTTTTCTCTCTCTTTTTCCTGCTGGATATTTAAAAAATTCATTCCTTGTAGGGCATTATCAGATAGCAGTGAGTCCTCTCTATTGGACAGTGAGAGGCATATTTTTTCTCTTGAATCTTCTTCTACATTGCCTGGAAGAGACAGGTACATAGTGAATGGAAGCTATAACCAGGCAGGCTGTCTCAGGGCTGGTAAACACATTTTTAAAAGTGTGGGTGTTACGATTATTTGAGCAAAACTCATCATAGGGTCTCTCCATCTCCTGCCATCTCCAGGCAAGATTGCACGACCTTCTGAAAGATTCATTGAGACAGACAATTTCTGATCATGTTTCAGAGCATAGATGGGCAAAATTGTGTGGTCAGCTTGGATAACCTGGACGAAAGGTCAGAAAAATTGTTCTGTCTGCAGGAGATCTGGGATGCGCAGGTCATACTCTGGACAGCTGGTTCCCATGCCTGCTCATTCCCTGCTGTTTCAAGATGTCAATCCCTTGGCTGTCTCAGTTTAGCTGTTCATCAAAAAGATCTCTAGCCCTGTTGGTGTACTTACGTGGGTAAAGACCAACTCAGATAACAAAGCAGCCAGCAAAATTGGGCAGGCAGAAACCCCTGTCCAGAAGAGCCAGTTGGACATGGATTAGTAGTGGTAACTTCTATATAACTCCTATATAACTAAAAATACTTCCATTGCTACAATTTGTAGTTAAATTAGTCTGGTAGAAATAGAGAATATGCTGCTTCCCATCTCAAGAAATAAACAAACAGAGAGGTATCCCCAGAGCAGTTTAAAATAAAACATTTTGATCAAACATAGAACAAACTTTGTTTTAATTCTTTCCTGGGTAAGTTGTTTTAACCCCTAAGCTAAGCTTGAAGGAGCTAAGCTTGAAAAGGAAACAAGAACAAACAGGGTTCACATCTGGAATAATCATTACCTCCATTTTCTACTCGAATGTAGTGGCTTAAAAAAAAGTAGTGGATGCCAATACTGACTTTGATTGCATTTAGCCTATGCTGAAGTTTGCACAGGTGTATTAATTCAGTTGTTTCATTTATCTTCTCTGTCACAACCCTTGCTTGATAACAAAAGGTCCAATTAGATATTCAAATTGTTTCCTGTATTGCACAACTGAAATGCAGTCGAGCCACAAAATACAAAATATGTACTTAAAAAAATTCACCAGCTGTGATTCTATTGGGAATTCTGGGGATCCAGACAAGACAGACATTGGCCAGATGTCAATGGACAATGTTTTAAAAGGCAAAAAATAGGGACTAAGCTTTTAAATGTTGTAAACTGGAAAAGTTGTAGGAAAAGTTTCTTTTGCTCCCAGGAAACAAGGACATTTATGGCTAATCTTGTCCAAGGACTGGACTGGAAATCTTGGGAGAAGTGTGAGTCAAAGAAATGGATACAACACTTAAGTAAAGTCTTTGCATGGAAGTTGGGAGTTAAGAAGATTGCAACTTGTACGGTTGTCCAAGGCAAATCAGTTCTGTTTCTCACAGCCATAGCAAGGGAGTTTTTAGGAGAATTGGTTTCAATTCCGTAAAGCTTATGAAAAGTTTTTGGTCAGATTTTGCAGGTTTTATTATTTTTGTGGGTAAAGTTAGTTACATTATGGACAATTGGTATTAGCACATGAAGACCTGGACATCAAGGTAGTTAACTCAGCAAACCTTCTTGGTGGTGTGCTTGCTGGTCTGCACAGAGCTGGAACCGCTGTCATGATCCCAAGGAGCAGAATTTTAAAATTTGGGTTTTCATTTCAAATGGACATGAGTAAAGGTTTGCTACCTCACCAGTGGAGCTGTTCAAGTTCAAAATTTGGAAGCATCTTGTGGATTACACAGCTGTGCAGTACCACCTGCTGAAGACCTGAGAGAAGATATTGAGTTCCAGGCTTTCTGGGCTTTTCACAATTGGTTTCATATTGACTCCAATGTTATAGATAAAAATAAGTGGGAAGATCGAGGACAGCATTCAGAAAAAACAACTTAGCTTTAAAAAAATCACTGATAATAGCCATCTGATGCTAAAGTTCTAACACACCTAGGACATAGAGTGTTTTTCACAAGTAACACTTGGAGGGCTGGCCTGTATAGACCAGTATACATTTTGTGCTAGGACAACACTCTGTGTTTTATCAATGCAATATAACAATAGTAAGTCATAATATCTAGATTGCACACAGTTATGTGAATGAGGATGTCTTTAAATATAATTTCTTCCTATTCTCACATAGCTGCACTCTAGAAGCTTTTTTATCTTAGTATAATTCTACCCACGTAGTAAAAGCAGTGCAACTTCTGCATGATGGTTACTTATCTACATAAGTTTAACTCAAAGATGACAAGTTGGTGTTCCAAGGCTATGCTAGGTTGCACAATGTATTGTTTATCTGGTGTCAAGGAATTCGGGGTGATCAGTGAGCCAATACACCAAGTCCATTGTTGTGTGTGTGTGTGTAAGGGATTATAGATCCAGACTGCATCTGCATAACATTCACTAATTCATTATAGTTCTATGCATGTCCATCTGGGAGTAGATGTGGCCTCTACCATAGAAAAGTTGGTCAGCCTTTCAGAACATTGACTCAATGTACCTCCTCTGTCCATGGAGGTGGAAGAATATTGGTCTTTGAGTGGAGGTGAATGTCTCCAAACCAGAACAGTACTATAATCATAAACTAGGGTGTACATTATTTTTTCCTCCATGTTTTCGTCTGGGCTGTTTTTTTCTCCCAGTCACTATCCACCTAAAAGTCCCCCAAAGTCAGTATCTACCTGAACATGTTACATTATGGCCCACTCCTAGAACAGATCAAATCATATATACATACCTGCTGGCCCCTTTTCTGGTGACGGTTGACTCAATGACTGAGCTCCACCTCCATGTTTACTAGCTACTACTGGTATTTAGCTTAGATATAGGTATTCAGCTTAAAGAACAAGCTGGCTTCTTTAGCCAGCTGGGAGGTTGACCTGCCTGATCAGAGATTGGGCTTGACAGTACCCTTTGTTTAGCTACGATTACAACAGTGCTGGCAAAGCTGCCGTTGTGTTTGGCTCTTGTTGGTTTCTGATTTGCTCCGTAGTGCTGTACACTCAAATGAAAAACATCTGGTCGACTCACAAGCTCTGTTTAGACTGGTTACACAAATGCATGATATTATGCAATCCAGACCTGTGATCCGGTTTCTCCCTCTTCTGAAGCATTTCGTGTTTTCCTTTTAATCACATCGGACAGACAGCTGGACAGCTTCCAGGTGCCGTTTCTCAGATGAGGAGCCTTGTTGCTTGACCTGTTGACACAGGTCAGCCTGCCACCACCTCATTGTTTTGCAAGAACGCCTTGTGTATTTTTTGCTTCCCAATCCAATGAAACCAAGCAGTGCTAGCTTGTGCCAAGACACCAGCTGTGGAAGCTGGTGAAGTTCTTCATGAAGCACAGCAAGCTGGTTCAGTTAGGGTGTTTAGCTGTTTTATTCCTCGGGCTTTTCCCATTTGACAGTGCAGGCTTTCCAACATGCAGGGCAGAGCTGATAACCCTCATGCCTCAGCTCCAGGCAAGTCTGCCTCTCCCCTGACACTTGCAGGAGCTGTTCCACCTGGCGGAAGCGGTACAATGCATCACAGCAGGAGGAGTTCAGCACAGGATTTCTGAGGGTTTTGCTCCTGTCATTCTCTTCAACATGCTTTTGGTAAATCCCTCAAACATGCATTCGCTAGGCTGTCACTTCAGCTCCAAAGTGAGCAGGTTTTCTGAGTGGAGTGATTGTGAAAAGCTCAACAACAGAAAATGGCAGTGCTGCCCACTGGGTTTCCACCAGGCTCGCAGCAGTTGAAAATCAAGTTTAGTAGCTTAAGCTCTGTAAGTTCAGCTTTTAATTAAAATACATAATTTAATGTTAGAGACCTCATTCTCCTAGAAGGATGCCATTATAAATGTCCGCATCCAACCTGGATTGCTGAAATTGGCATATTGCCTCTATTATGTTAGCAAACCTAAACTGACTTATCATTGTAATTGTTTGCCAAGCAGACAGAGGCACTGTCTTCATCCCAGATACTAAAAAAATGAACCAAAGCTCATTGAAGTTAGTGTGACTGTAGGAAGAGCTGTTGAATGTGAACCTCCACACTGTCACATCAAATCATACAAAGAGCGGGGTGAGGATAGTGCTTGATGAGCTGTCCTAAACTCAGTCTCTGGAAGCTCCTGCAAATTATTGCCACTGTCTACAGATTAGATGGTATCTGATTAGAATTCCTCCTTCTTCATATATACGTGTATTTCTATGTTTATGCACATATAAATCATGCTTAATATATAGAAGAGAGGTTAATGAAAAACAAATAGCTCCTGTTATCTCAGGAGCTCATGCTGGTTTTTTCCACTGCCCAATTCAGGCCTCCTTTATAAGGATTTCCTCTTTATCCTGTGGACTTTGTTATAATCCTGGGCTTCGCCATCTGAAATGGAGGAATGGCTCCTTTAATTTGCTTGGAAGTGGTCCAGTCTTTGGAGTCTGTATAGCTCCGGTTCGTATCTTAATAATTTTCATGCCTTCACATGAATTTTTAAAATGGGAAATACCCTGGCGAGCCCCTGGATCTTTCTCTCTTGGCTGGCAGCTTCCCTGCTGTATTGAAGCAGCCAAGGAATCCTCATATTCCTAGCCACGAGGACCTCTTCTTCCATTCGGGAGAGGAGCCTGGGGTTTAGCTTGAAGGTGTCTGCACGAACGTGCGTGCACACATGCAGGAACACAACTCTTGGTTCACTATTTCTCTCGTCCTCCTTTCACCTATTAGTGTCCTTCGAAAGATCAGGTTACCTTGCCAGTGGAAATATATGAGCTCACTGTGTGATATAGCATAACTGCAACAGCAGATCATATAATTTTCCCCTGAAGGCTTGTTGCAGACTATGTCGAGTCATTTGTATTTATGACAGCTTGGGGGTGATTTAGTGCGACCTCACTTTGATAAAAGCCATTTAGAGCTCATAAATATGGGTGACACACTGCCTTCTCGGCTGGGATTTTAAACGAAGAGCTGCATTTGCATTCCCATTGAGCTTTTATTGTTTGGGGGGGAAGAAAGAGGAAGAGTGAGAGAAAACAGGAAACAGAGTGTGAAAAATGCAAAAGGACCCTTTAGGAACGAGGGGTGCTGATGTGTTTAGGGCGTCTCTAGTTTGAAGCACCTGCAATGTCCCCACATCTCCTCCTGGGCATGGGGTGAGATGAAACTCCGCTCAGCACAACTGGGTCAGCCAGCGAGAGAACCAGATTCTCCAGGTCAGGGAGAATTTAGCACTTAATTTCCACAATAATAGTAAAAAAGACATCGATACACCAGCAGGTTTTCTTTTAGCTTGGGTCTTACTGTTGTGTGTTGTATTTCTTACTTAATTTCCAGGAGACATTTCCGGGTATATTTATATTCTCTAACTAGATTTATAAGGAGATAGACAATTTATGGCCAACAATAAAAGATACTTAAGCCCAGCATAGAGTTGTCAGATTTTATGCACTAGGCTTAAAGTGATCATTGATGGAAACAAGTGGGAAGATTGTTCTTGAAAAATAATAATTTTTTCATAATTTGTAATGCCCAAAGGAACCTGAATATCACAGCCCATTGAATTTCACACAGAGACTAATATCTTTATTTTATAAATGAGGATTGAAAAGTTGAAGTGTTTCTCATCTTTGTAGTCACTAGCAGAGACAGGACCTGAGCCAAGGTGGGTGTCTTGATCATCAGGTTGCCAATTAATTCACTTGACTACAGCCTTGATTTCCCATGTTCTCTGGTTTTCCTTTCTCTTACACAACCAGTGAGGGTAAATGGAGTGACTGGAAAGAATTCTTGGTGGCTGGGAAACTTATCTAACATATTCACATGTTTAACAGTGTAAGTATTTATTGCAGGGAGGTAAGACCACGATACTTAGCTTTGTGTGTAAAGCTATCCTTTCACAGACTTGATGTTCAGGGCTTGATGTTCAGGACTGTAGATTACCAAATTAAACTAAGCAAAAAACGACTTCTTAACAGCATCTGCTTATAGCATTAATGTAGGTCTTTTTTGAAGTGTCTTTACATGTTTAAAGGATTTATAACATAATTCAAAAGCTTGAACAATATAATTTGTGAAAGTTACCTCTGAAATCTCTACAGCAAACATATTTAACTTATGTTTGTACATTTGAAATACATAGAAGAGATTTAAGCTGATCAGGTTTTAAGCCCTTTTTTAGGTTTTGGTGTCTTATAAATTACCATGACTTTATGGAACATTATTTTTAATTTTTGAGGTCTAATGGGATAAAGTAAAACAAAGGCAAAATAAATCTTGTCTCCCTATCAAATTGTTCCTACAGTGCAATGTATCCTTAGAATGTTGTACTCAACTATTTAATTTTATACCTAAAGAAATTAAACAGTTTTTGATTATAATTTTTGCTTGTGTTGGATACTGTTTATGTGTTGCACTGTCATTTAAATACGATGTTTGCAGAGGCAAACACAATTCTTTCTTTAAACTTCTTTATTTAAACTACTAAAAACTGTTCATGTCACAACCTCATTAGGCTTTATATGCACCTAATGAGTTTTCAGAATAACATTGTGCATGGTGATGAACCAGCACTACCCTGACAAAGATTCAGGGGTGCAGTTGAAAACAGAGAAAGGCTCTGAAGCTGCATCCTGGGTCTTCTGCATCATCTTCAGCTGGTTCATGTATATCACATGGCCACTACCACACAGATGTAGCCCCTGTGTTTATACTGGGGCCCCCACCTAATACCTAGGCAACTGAATCCAGGGGAATTAAAAGACAGTGTTCTTTTCATTAAGCAAATGAAAAGAAAATCACAGTCCCTGCTCCAAAGATTGTACACTGTAATCAATGGCAGCATTAATGGGAAACTTCACTGCACTCAGAGGAACAGTAAAACATGTGTGATGGGACCCTGAAGACAAGACAACCAGTAAACTACTTACTCTGCTTTGGCTTCATAAGCCATTAGACCAAGATAATGGCACTTACCTTACCCCACCCCACCAGAGATTAATTAGTTGTCACTAGCACAAAGAAATAAAGAAGAAAAAGAAAAAAAGAAGAAACAACCCTTCAATTTTTGCATCAGTGAGGGTGGTCGTAGGTGTGGATGGCACCTAGGTTATGCTGCATGGTTCTGGTCACCATCCTGGTTCTGGAGTAGGGGGAGGCTTGTGTTTGGGCTCTTGGCTGTGGAAGGGCAGCAATGTTGGGTGCATGCAAGCTCTGGGCTGCTCCAACACACTCTTCCCAGCATGAAGGGAAGGAAGTAATTGGTTTACCAGCCTGGCCTTCCACATTTGGGGTTGAAGTGTGGTTTAGCTCCCAACCAACTACGTTCAGAGATTGCCAAGGGCTGCTCTGCAGACATTCGGCTGCTCTGACAAAAGCCCTGTATGGTTGAAACCTCGCTCAACAATCTGCACTGCGGGACCTGTCCAAGGCTGGCAAAGCAGAGACACAGAGCAGATTTGACAGCGCCACGTGGGGAGGCTTGTGCAACACCTGTCCACACTGTGCCTGGCTCAAGCCAATGCCATTTATCTTTGTAAGAATTTTTATTAAAAGTAGGTCTTAGAGCAGACAGACTTTACAGTGTGACTTTTTATGTTAAATGGGTTGATTTGGTCTCTGCAGACTCAAAAAGACAATCAACAATCCCTCTGAATCTTCGATCCATTTTTCTACTTAGCTGTTCTCTAAAGGCTCAATTTCCCCTCCTGTCATGCTTTAGAGAGGGGAAAAATACACAGCCTAGTCCCCAAGTTGTAATACAATTATTTGGTGCAAGGGAAATTTTTATTTTCACTTGAATAAATTAATTGTTAATTAAAGATTTTTGATGTAGTGCAAAAGGAGTTATATTTGATACCAACAGCTGTATGCTGTTTGATTTATAGTTCTTTGGGGTGTTGCTGGTTACAGCGATCCATTTCTCTCCCTTCCCCCATGAAACACACACACAGACACACACACACATACACACACACACATATCAAAGACCATTAACTTGTCCTGTGTTCTCAATTAGAAGGAGAGCAATTTTGCTGTTGTTGTTTTCACTTTTCTATACATCACTTTAAAGTTGTGGTGAAAAGAGAAGAGCAATGTTTCATCACCTTGGCCATTTTCCCCGGGGTAAAGTCTTGTACCAGTAACAGTGAAGACATTTGCAACATTGCCAAGGTAAAGGTTCTGCTTTGGGCAAATGGGTTGATTTTTAGTGTGATTCCCTAGCTTAACACATTGCATCTGCAAATAGTAGGCACTGGCAGAGGATTTCCTCTGGTTTTCACTTTAAGAATGCTAAATTTTCACTGTGGGAACTGAGCTGAACTTCCAGATAATGCATAAGGTGTTTGGAAGATGTGTGATGAGTTTAATTAATTAAAATATCATAGTAGTCTTCAATATGGGTAGAGTTAGGCACCTGGGCAAGCTAGAGGGCCTTGGGGTTGAGAAATTAGAGATTACTATGGAAAATGTTGGCAGAGGGACTGGACTATGAACAATTCCTTTTTTTTTCTTCAAATCACCTCCAAAGAGTAGATCAAATTCAATTTACATTTGGTGTTCTCACTTAGTTGATTGGTTTCCTTGTCTCTAATTTCTCAGAAATTACTCAACACTTATCAGCTTAGCTATGATTGTTCCTCACCACGCCATGGACCACAAACCAGGGGTATTTCCAGAAAGACGTGGCTCCCAAAGGGACGTCCTATAATGTTCTCTCCTCTCTTTCTCACCATCAAGGAGGAGAGTGGCCTTGGAGGAACACTGAATGGCTTTTGGCTATCTAACGTGTCAGGCACATACAGGTTAAGGAAGAGTTTTTCCATACGTGATGTTGTTTTCAGTCAATTCCCAGCAAGGTGTTCATTAACTGTAATAGAAGTCATTGATCAGAAAGCATGTCTCTTCACACTGGTTTGCACTTGGGCTTCTGTACCTGGGAAATGGCAGTGTGACTTCCAGGTCTTGTGGACTAGCATGTAGGGAACCTTTTAGAGATGATCCAAGCTCAGTTGAGCAAAATAATAGGATCGGCTTCCCACGAATCCCTATCCCAGCCAAGGTTATCCTACTGCTTTCATTTAATTTGTTTTAATTCAATAGGAGGGAAAAATGGGTCTTAATTAATCATCTTCTACTCCAGGCTGAAGTGGAAAACCCTCTTTGCAACAAATTAATACAATCAAAATCAGCAGGTTGTGAGACTTCTGGCAGAGTTCCTGTTTGTGAGTAAATGAGCACAGGTTTCCAGCTCTCAAGGATGGGAGAGGCATTTCTGAAAGATGGTTGCTGGAGGAGTGGCCTTTTAGTGAACATGAAGAACTGGAAAATAGGGTGTCTTCCTCCTGTTCCCTACTTCCACCCACGTACCACAAATGCAACCATGACCTTGAATCCTTTCCGTAACTGTTGAGTTGGCCAGATTTTAAGGAACTGGGTGAGGGTGAAGACCTCATGGTGGATGGCTGGATAGGAGCAGAGATGCCCATGACATGTCATTATGTTCTTTGTCTGCTCTCACAGTGACTGTGTTTCATCCTTTCCCTGATATCTATCTACCTGTCTATTTAGATAACTAGCATTATTTTTCCCTTCCTGCTACCTCTGAAGTGGTGATGGGGACATCAGTGCCTGTTTAATTAAGCCAGTTTCTGGAATCCCACATATATTTCATTGTTGGTAATACTTTTCTGGCATGCACACACAGCACTCAGTACAGTTGAACATTGTGGACTTGCCAGGAGGGTTTTTAGGCCACTAAAATTGGCAAGAGACTTGGGGAATGCCTGTACCTCTCGAAGTGGTGGTAAATACCTTCTAGATTTAGTATTACCTTGTTTGTTTTGGTGACCTGTTTTGGGAAGGGCTTCTTTATCTAAGGATCAATTTAATATTCTGTTTCTTAGGACTGTAGAAAATATTTTTTGTGCATTACTGAGGTACTTTCCATTTGTTCTATAATATGTGGTTTTACTAGGACCTACAGAAATAAATGGATTTGATAGCAGAGCACAAAAAGAGAAAGACTATTCATGAGGAGTTTGATGTGTGTACTTTTGACAGTTGTTTTGCAACTTTTGTCTATTTTCTACTTTGCCTATTTGGGTTCAGTTAAAGAGGGGGAAAAAAAGTGGTTATCAAATGAGGAAATTACAAAGTTGCATATATGGAAAAAACATATTTTGAGTTGTATGTATGTCATCTGCTCTCTGGAAAACAGAGTGGTTATCTCATGAACATCTCTGTCTCATTTTGCTTCATTTCTTCATTATTAATTGAGGACTTCAAACCAAGAATATCTGACTTTAAGTGAATCAAAATCATAACTGAAACTGCTCAAGAACTGGAATAACATCTCTGCCAAGTATCCAGAAAATATATACCAACCTTCTCTTAGCATGATGCCATCTTTTGATGTTTCATGCAAGTTCCCAGCAAGATGTTATGTTTTTCTGAGCTAGCTGAAGAGGTGTTACTATTCTACTGTTGTTACTATACAGCCATCCTAAAATACTGGCTTCTGAATTATTCAGACATTGGGACATAAAGGTGATGATAAATACATGTATAATAATACTTTGCATGTTTCTGTATGTATATGGAGTCATCAAAAGTTGCATGTGAAAAAATGAAAAATAGAGGGAGGGAAGTAAAAGAAAAGAAGGGAGAGTGTGAATGTCTGCAGTGAAGACAATGGAACCCATTAGCACCAGGCAAATGCAAGAGAGGACCTGTCCATCAATGGCCACTGAAAGGGCTTGTGAAAATGTGGTGGTGCAGTGGGGTAGGTGACAGGGGAGGCTAAGGAGAAAGCCAGGAGCAAACAGTGTTGGGGAGGGAGAAACCATGATGTAAGAATTGGGTTAAACTGTGCACAACCATGTCTGTGCAAAGCTGTTGGATGAGTTTACATGGGGAGAAACATATAGAGTCTGTGTTATTTCTACTGCTCCTGAATAAACATCAGAAGCAGTTAGTAAGGGGTGTGTGACAGGACAGTGACTCCTGTATTTGGGTTATTTAACATGTTCCACTGTAACACTATTTCAGAAATTTGGAGACCACCTTGTTTTCTCATCTACAAAGATCAACATTTTAACATTCCTAATGTTTTCTATAATCAAAAGTTTTTATGACCCCTTTATTTTCATATATTTTTTAAAAGAAACTCTGATATCCCCATTGTTTGAAAAAGAGCCTTTGAATTTTGGCAGGGACAAAAGCTCTATGGCCAAAGACATGCCTTTCACTTCTCCCATGAAATTCCCCTCCGTTCTGGCTGAGTTATGAGCTGTGCAAGATCGCCGTTCCCCATTTCTCACTTGTGTTTCTCAGGAAAATGTTGGCAGCAGGTCAGAATAATAACTGAACACACATCTTCTGCAAAGCTGGGCCCACAGCTCTGCCAAAGCAAAAATAGCAAAGAGAGAAATCCCTAGGGGCTTGTGGGGCAGGTGGAGCTGCTGTCTGACCCCTTGCAATCTGCCACTAGCAGTGCTTGTAGCAAGTCTTGCCAAACAAAGCAGTGTGTATCTCCAGTGATCCTCAATGAAGGAAAACATGGGTCCACTTTTGGACCCAACCTGATTTCTGTTTCTGTGTTCAAGCTGCTGAATTTGACCCTGCTCTGGCAGGGGGGTTGGACTAGATGATCCTTCGAGGTCCCTTCCAACCCTAGAATTCTGTGATTCTGTGATTCTGTGTAATCAACCAGCAGTGTGCCTGGTTCATCCTTGTGGGTCCAATCATGCTGTGGTGACATGCCTTACCTATTATGTGTAAGAAAGTGTCTTGGTCAAGCTCCTGGACAGGGACCCAAACAGAAATAAGTTTGCACAAATAGCTGTAAAGTTGGGAAATTCCTTGTCTTTTAATGCTTGCAGTCTAAATATCTTTCTTATTGCAGTGACCAATGTAATAAAGACAACAAAAGTGTGTATTTCTCAACATATGTATACATGTTAGATGATATGCATCTGGATGGCCATATAGACATCACTATATGGGATATATGAATGTTTAGACCTAAATAAATAGAAATTACATTTCACAGTTGTGCAGTGTAGAGCAGCAGTAGAATCCCAGCTTCATTTTTGAGGTGAATCTAATAAAAATGCATATTTGCTGACAAACACATGAGAAAATTCCATGTTTACATACACACGAGCGATGCCAAGTGCATCGGTGATGCTCGTCAAGAACAGGCAGCCGCGTTCATCCGCGTTTGCTCCTATACAACTGCTTTATTTCCTTTGAATAACAAGGAGGCTCCCCCTCCCTTTCCCCTGAGCTGTGGGCTCCATTTCTGACAATGCACAACCGCGGTGCTCATTGAAGTGCCTGTCATTAAGCAATGTGCTGATTATTCTGGCAGCTCCGCTACTCAAGTCTCCGCGGACAGAGTCAGACATGGAGGGAATTGAATTTCGCCAAGGACGGGGCTAAAGGTCGTTCCATGCAGTGGACAGCTGTGTCTAGTCAAATCGAAACTATTGCTCCAAGTGTTACCAGCAGAATAGCTGATAGCTCTGTTGTCAGTTCATTTACACTTGCATCCTGTTACAAATTAAACTGAAATTGTGGTGCACGGAAGGAGTGGAAAGCCAGTTTTCCACCAAGTGACAATTCCTTATATCGCCAATTTCCAAATGCAGTCATTATAGATCATTGCTAGGGGTTTTCATGATTTTCAGTGATGAAGATTTAGGATCCTGACTTTCTGCCATGGGCAAAATTCCCATTAGCACCTGCTCTCATTTTCTAATCCCATAGGTTGAAAAGAAAATGCAAAGCTCTGGTATCTGGCCTCTTGTCTCAGCTCTGCTCACAGAGAATAACATAAAGTACAGAATTGTTCCTTGACTTCTCCCACTTTTCTTTTTACTTTTTTTTTCTCTTCTTTTTATTTTCCCCTAATCAGGATGTTTGAATGAATACAGGAGAAAAACTATGTATTATTTTGATTCTGCTACAAATTATTCTGCATGGAGGTTGGGAGTAGCATCAAGAGCAGCTTAGCAGCAGTGCTTACATGCCAGTGTTCATCTCCGCCCAGCACAGCATCTTCCCCTGAACCCACTCCTAAGCCATTGGCAGGCCAGAAAATACCTTCTAGGCAGAAACACAACCTCTCCCAGGATCCTCAATGGGTCCTAGCAACTAAGCTGAAAGCCGGGGACTTGACCACATTTGGAATAAACTTACCCAAAAACATCAATGTTAATTAGCTCATGTTATGAATGGATTAAGTGAGACACCAGCTGCAACGGGACATTTTGATTTGAGTTGTGGCTCAGTAATTAGATGCACATAATCTGGCTGGGGAGCTGTCAGTCAGCAAGCAGCAGTTTCCTTTGCAGTGTTAAGAAAAAGAGCATTTCAATGTCCCATCATCTGTTTTGCTGTGAAGCTTTAGGTGATGTAACAGTGATCAAACGCCCTGTTGACCGTGAACTAAAATCCTCCCCTGAGCCACAGCCATGCAACTCAGTAACTTCAGAATTTCTCTCCTCATGAAGCTGAGGAATACTATTTTATTTATAATGCAAAATGCTCCTCGTATGGTGGCTGCTAATGTTAACACCATCTCTCCCTTTGACCTATGCTAGTCTTCCCTGTGTTTTCCTATCTACCATTGGTGCTTGGAATGGCGTTTGGGGGAAATGTATTCAATGCTCTCATGAAATTACCTAGAACAACACTGAAGATAGAAAAGTATAAAAAAATTGAAATTTTGGATGAGTAAATGTGTGCAACTCTGGTGGTGTGGGCATCTGTGGTGTTCTCATCTACAGCTAGGCTAGTTGTTTAGGGTTCCCTTTCTAGCTGATGGAAATAAACAGGCAACTCCAGTGAAATCCACCTATTTCAGACATCATCTGTGTTAGGAGAGGAGGAAACACTATAGGGAGTCCCTGGTGACTTTTTTGGATGAAGTTGTCTTTTAGATGAAGTTGTCTTTAGATGTCTTTTGGATGAAGTTGGCTTTTAGACAACTATTTTTAATAAATGAGTCAAGAGGTAAATTCTGCTTTTCCTCCCAAATTTGGAGCTTGCACAAGAATAAAATAACCAGACAGCAACTTTCTTTAATGTGAGGAAAGACAGAAAGTAAAAAGGCAGCTTGACTGCTCCTGACATAGAGCCTTTATCAGCTCTATAAATAAAGGGCATATGCATGCAATGGCTGACTAAATCTCAGATTGCAATACCAATGTTTTAAAAGCCTGCTGACGGAGCATCTGCTTATTTCATTACTCCTCCAATGTCTTTGCAGGTAACTCATGCATTATACAATACCATTGCTAGCAATGCGTGACCGGAGGGGACAGTCTGTAAAAATTCTGGATGGTCCATCGCTTTCCTTTACCTTCCAGGAGAGAGAAACATGAGGAATGATGTATTCAGTTAATAGGCAGAATTTGCGAAATAAAAATCTATTTGCAGTGAACTAGGATTTTTTAAAGAAAAAAGAACAACTCTACCTCACTAGTATGTGAGCTGGCTGCATGTACAGCAAAGATTATTTTCAGTAAACTCATGCTCAGAAAACACACTGAGGGTCTCAGTATTAGTCAGGTGAAAAAGGAAGCATCATGCTTTACTGGAGAACAGATGTGGTGGTGAGTTACAAGAGCTTATGATGAGCTTTGACACTGCAACAGCATTTTGAGGAGGCCAGGTACAAACTCCGCCTGGCCCTGACTCCAGCCTAACCTGTCTTGTGTTACCATCAGTAGTGTGCCAGAGAAGGTTCACAATAGTCCCACTGAATAAAAGTTACCCCACTTGGTACAGAGTTTATAAAATACAGCTCATGGGAGAAGAAGAGCAAACTATCTCCTCACATGGGTTTTCCAATGGACAAGTTCATATTATCCTTGGGCTGTGTCCCACTGCCATGCTTCACAAATACTTTCTTTGGTTGTTAACTGTCAGTGCTAAATCTCAATGCCTTGGGTTTTTAAGCAGAGCTGAATTTTTCAGATATAAGCTCCTGCTCACCTCCATGGCACTGGCTTGGCTCAGCATCCATAATTCACCATCTTCAAGCACCCAGACATGTAGACCTAAGGATGCCCTCTGGTTTTCCTTGCAATTCTCCTCCCTTCCTTGGCCATGTGCTTTTGGGCTGTAGCAACATGAGCTTGCTGTGTCTCTTTGGTTACCTACTGAAATTTTTTATAGAAGAAGACCCAGTACAAAAGCTAGCTTTGTCACTGAAGAAAGGGGTCTGAAGAGAAAATCCATAGTAATATGTGACACTGTGATGATTCATTATTAGGCAATATTACATGTTGACCAATCTACATATAAATTCATATCTGGTTTAGGCCTTGTTTTTTTGTTTAGAGACATTAAAAATCTGTTAGCTATTGAGCTGTTTATGTGAAATGAGTTTCTGAGCCTCTGTCCAGTCATTCATAACCTGACCCACTTGATACACACAGGAAAATATTTAAAAACTTCTTCTGGATCCAGCAGATGTAACAGGGATGAACATGGTAAAGAGAGACATGGAAGTGGCTTTCAATTCTGGCACACATGAGGAGGTAGGCAGCAAGAGAGTTTTAGCTTTATAAGCTTTGCTAATTAGCATCTGTAGCTGAGGAAATACTGTAAGACATTTTCCACAAGTATTCATTAGCTGTTGTGTTTTTATAAGCTTGGTTAGACTTTGTACACCTTCTCCCACCACCCCGTCATGTTTGCTCTTGACAAATATTCCAGCAAACATGTTTGTGAGCAGGAGTGTTTGTGAAGGCTGAAAATACTGGTGAATATTCCTGAATAGAGTCTTTAATATTCCAACTGGAAACCTGCTTCTAGGGATCGTAATGTCCCTCTGTTCAGGAGACAAACATCGCTGTGTCATACAGACACTTAACAGCTCATGAATTGGGAAGAGATCAAGAAGAGTTTTTTTAAAAAAAATTCAAATATATATTTTTAGGCAAACAGTAATCTGCTAATAGTTCACAAATCAACACACTGAATATGTCAAATGTCTGTCTCTTCTGTAGTGTCCCATTTCTGGGATTTAAGGTCACTAATAAATTTCAAAATCAAACCCAAACGTTTTATTTGATGTTCTGAATTTCAATCTGTGAAAGAAAAGAGGTATTTAATAAATAAATACATACATACATACATAAGGTCTCTTTAGAATAGCTTCCATAACATTGTTTCTTATTGACTGATCTCTAAATAAGAGACTCTTGTTCTTGACTCCTGCTTAGGTGAATGATTTCTAAAGCTTTTCTTTTTGTGACAATGATGAACTGGTCGATGTTTGTATTAAGTTTTCCTAAGTGCACTATTAATGGGCCAAACTTCAACAATAAACAAGCTGACTGGCTCAGGGATAAATTGAAAATAAAGGGAGATGTGTCTTTTTAGACAGAAGAATCATCATGAAAATTGTCTGATTGCTATGCATTTAGAGAAGGGCTACATGGAAAAATGTTTCAAATAGGTACCAGACATTAACTACTCTTAAATCAACAAGATCATGCTTTGGAGAAAAACTGCTTTTCTTATCAATACCTATCTATCTTTTCCTAAGGCTTGCCTAAGATCTAAGCATTCCTGTTAGTGTTGGAAGCAAAACCTTTAGGCTTTCTTTGAATATCCTGTGAGTTGCTCTTGTCATCATGACTTGTTAGCAGACTTGAATATTTCACTTTTCTACATGAGAAAAAAATAAGAGCAATTAAAAATGCAAAAAAAAAAAAAGGAAATTAATCCTTCCAGACCTTTGTATTATTTTGTCCAGGATTTCTGGTACTGTTAAAACACAAGGAAGGAGAAATTAATTGCCAATTTTCTCTCCTGTTTGCCTTGTCAGAGGATGATATTTATGAGTGATTGTTTCAGGTGAGGATGATTGGCATATTCATGGTGTTTCTGTCCAGCAGCAAATGGGACTTAAGTTCTCTCTATGGGTAGAAGTTCAACGCTCTGTGTTTTCAGCCTGTCAGACATCAGGGCACTCTGACAATCCCAAGAGATAATTACAAGGTTCAGAAGCTGCCAGNAGCTGCCAGGCACATCACCACATCCCTTGAAAGCCTTGTGTTATTGAGCTGAAGGTGAGCTTCAGGGTCTACAACAGCTTCCCAGACGTGGCTCTGGCTGGCTCCAAACCCTCAGCAAACCTGCATCACTTCTCTGAGCTGTGTAAATGAGATAGTAGTATCTGTCTCACAGGGGGTGTTAAGAAGCTTAATTCATTAGTGTTTGCAAAACGTTTCTAGATCCTCAGATGGAAGGCTCTATAAACAAAGTATTACTAATTGACAGCTTACACAGAATTGTAAAGTGAA